>PNEQ01059122.1:0-83202 GCA_003012365.1 Medauroidea extradentata | reverse complement strand
AAAATAAGACTTGACCACATGACACACACTGCGCCTATGATTGGCCAGAGAGAATTCTGGGTAATATGAACTCCCGAAAAATAGGACATGTTCTATTACGTTTTTGGGTAACGTTTCGGGTACAAAATCTGCCATGCCCAGAACCAAACCCCTTGTGGAGGTGCTAGAACTGCACTCAGACGGAAGCAGAAATGCTACCTGAAAATGGGCATAGAAACTGCTATGAAATTGGGCATCGTGTGAGGCCGGCTTAACCAACACTTCTTCGTCTGTCTGTAGACTGTGAACAGGCATGCGACAACATTTTAAGGCACAGCGAAGATCTTTAAATTAAATGTGTTACTTGTTTACGTAATCATTTCTACGGGGCAGTTAAACACATTGTATACATTCCGTTGCCTTCAAACGCTTATTTAATAACTGTATACTAAATGTCAGGTAATTCGCTGATACGGACTATTGTCAAGTTAATTTTATATAAAAGTAAGTAGGATGTGCTCTTAGGTGAAAAGTCGTAATATGTAAGTTATGCGAGAAAAAATTTATTGAAGGTAAAAAAAAAGTCGTGTAAATAAAAGGTAACGTAATTCGTAGATATGGATTGAACCACATGAACCTGTGACCAAAACTGAGGGGAAGATACCCCCGTTGGTAAAAAAAAAAAGTCGTCAGACGTGTCGTTATCGAGAAAAATGACACTAGTGCTAACAACCTGCCCTACTTTCCCTTTCGCTGGTAATTTTGGTCACTGATTCAAATGGTGCAGTCCGTATCTCTGAATTACCGTACATTCGGTATATTAGCGGTCCGTGCTTTTGAAGGTGGTGATGCAGGCCGTTTTAGTAAAAATTACGTGAAATATCCATGTTAATTTCACAATGATAATTACAATTATGTGTTACTTTGAGAGACTTCTGACCTTCAATCCATGAAATGAAACTAAATGAGTTTAGTATCTTGAATGAATGTTGATAGTCCTGAGGGGATTTATTATTTGTGTAACATGCATGTGTCACGCAATAAATGAACCTGAGATGCTAATTTCTTCTTGAGTACAGTAATTGTTGTCTCGTTGTGTATGTCGCAATATAAACTGTGAATATATTTAGTGAAGTTGCGTGGAACGGAATGTACCAGACGTTCTACGTGTTCTCGGGCCCAGAGCCGCGATCTCTTCGCTGTTGGTCTGCTGCTACGGAAGATGGGGTCGTTGCAGCCAAGAAACGAGGGCGATGGTGTGCCAGAGTAAACACCAGCACGCCAAGTCTCTGAGAGAATGCGCCGGATCGTGTAGATCGAGCGAGATGGAAGCATTGTACAGATCAGGGACGGATCTAGCTCTTGGTTTAGATTGTGATGAGAGAGAAGTGTCCAAAAATGAGGGGGAAGGGGGTTGAGTAGTCTAGCTAAGAACCACGAGGTTGCAGACTGTATGTTACGGAAATTTTGCTAGAGTAAATCATCATTCGTGAGTTTGTGTTGCTTCGCATATCGGACGGAAATATTTCACGAGACTTAGTAACCAAAATACAACATGGCTTGTTGGACTATTAGTCAGTCACTGACCTCCGTACAGCGTTGTTCCTTCTTTGAACTTAGTATTCCTGCGCGCTAGGAAGTTAATGACTTGGTTCTTATGGGTAAATAAGTATCGTTCGAGGAGAGTACACGAGGACCAGAATATCGCCTCCCGGATGCAGACTAATTAGTAGACATTTCCTTACCGCGAAAGATAACATGGAATGAGGCTTTATTATACAGAAGTGTCAGATTGGGAAGAGCGGGGGAAACGGTAGATCCCCGAGGAAACCCGCCGACCAGCGACGTAGCCCGGCACGATTACCTCGTGCGAAAATACGGGGACTGACAACGCTGCCGCGTAGTGTGATGATCCATTCGGAATTTAATATTGATTACGTAGTGTGCTTCGACTTCCGTCTTCTTACACGCGTGCACACTTCTGCACTGCAAGAACGTCATAGCTGCTTTTTTGGGTGGGACAAGTCAGTGACGCGTAGATATTTGAATAAAAAAAAAATGCTGAAACTCAAAATTAAAATTTAAAAAATTCAATAATTTTTTTAAAAATACAAATAATTTTTTTCTTTGATTTTATGAGCATGTCATTGTAGCCTGCAATGTCTTTATCCACTGTGATTTTTTTGAGTTTGGTATATCTGTTGGTTTTAGTGTGGTCGGTAAAACGGAAACATGCAAAATATGACTTTAACAAGCCATTACGCGAAAATTATGACAGATAAAAAAAAATTTCATAAGAGTCAAATTTAGTCACATTTTGTGTCTAAAATAAGAAAAAATGTCTGGTGCATATAAAAAATAAAATAATGGTGATGAAAATTGCGGTAGACCGCGCCCGCCCTTAACCTGTAGTATAATTAACCTTAGACACGCGCAGTATGCACAGGGATGATGCACTGTGTGCGAACCATCTCAGTGTCTGGCGGGTATGCGTTTTCCCTCCGTACAGACACAAATAATACAACGAGGCTTACCGTATGTCGACGCACATACTAACAGCAGTAACAGTGGCGCGACAGGAGTGACTAGTAAGAATTCTCGTTATTTCGCGTTCTGTAGGACCTACAGTGGTCTTCAACCCGCGGCCCGAGCCAACTCGTTTCTTGCGGCCCGCGAACAAGTTTTACAGTTAGTTTCTGGCTAGTTTCGGAAGTTTATTTTTACGATTTTTATTTCAGATAAATATCTTGCACATTTACGCCGTTCCGTTAACAGGGGTAGTCATATCATTTTTATGGTATCGTATTGTCGGTGTGCGACGTAACGTTAGCCGAGTGCCCTTGGTAAATCAGATATGTGGCTTAGCTCAATGACAGAAGTTGCCCAGTTATATCGGTGCGATATGATTGTCAAAAATGGTACTTCATCTTTCAAGATAAGATCTGTCGAGTACATCCGGAGAAGTTTTTTTTTCCGTCCGAGAAGCGCGGCACACGAGCGTATGTACTCGCGCGGCAGCGGCATGCCAAGATTATGTCAGATCTCCGAAATTATCGTACATAATTGCATTTTAACTGCTCACTCTCTGCTCATAAGTCTAAATCAAGGATTTGCTGACTGATGCTCGCTTTCAAAGTTCCCTCAATGTTGCTTCATCCGGTGTTATTGCCGATAACCCCAGATTAGTTATTCACGCTTAAGTAGTACGGAAATGAAATATTGTGACTGTCATAATTTTGTGTCATTATAATTTTAATTTGCACCATTTTAAATGTCGTAGTTGTATGTTAAAACTATGCTACATTTTATAGTTATAAAATAAACATACATTTTTTAAAAAAAAATTTTTATCACAGAAATACTGTAATGTTCAAAAGTTGTAGTTTAAAAGATATCATACAGACGTTGCTGACAACAAATGAATTTAGTTGCAATGTGGCCCGCGAGTGTTTAGCTAGGACATAACTGGCCTTTAGTGATGACAGGGGCGTCATTTCAGGTTTTCTAGGGGGATGGGGGCAATATTATTTTTCGGTGACAGTGACCTTGTTGCATGTATTTTACTAATTACGCATGTATAAATAAAAAACTTTAGTAATAAAACATTATTTATGTAACGAAACACACAAAATAATATACACTTAAAAACTCTAAATTCGGGGGGGGGGGGGGTGATACCATCCTGTCTAGAATAATAATTAACGAATAATTATATTTATCGTGTCCTCAGACGTAATCTTCTGACAACAGTACAATCTACATACATGCTCCGATTGTTATTGAAGATGGTTTGTTTATATTAAAAAGTTGATCGAAACCGTAAATAATATGGACGGTTTCATAATTATCTCGAACAACCTATTTTGGCTGCCGAGTGACGAATTATGAAAACAATTACCTGTAAACTTAGTTCATTGCCAGTACATACTAACCTCAATCAAGTACGACAGTCACAGATGTTTACAGTATTTCAGTTTTTTCTCGTTTATTTGTAATATATATTTCAATATCCACAGGCACTCCATAGTGTGGATCTCGACGCACAATTATACGTTTGCTTAAAAAGGTTATAATTTGCTTATGATGACCAACATAAATATCTCTTGAAATAAATAAATACGATATACTACCAACTCACAAATATTCACTAACATTTGGGCAAAAAGTTAAAATCTCACTTAAATAAAGTATACGTTGTTCCTGTTGAGAATTCGCGTCGTGGCCGCCATTTTTGTCGTGCTGACGTCACAAAAACCTGGGTTCTGATTAGCGGACATCTTTTGTTTTTAGAGTCCGAGTGGTGGTGTCGCTTCTGACACGCAATTGTGATTGCGGCGTTAGTGTAGCGCACAAGACGTTTATGACTGAAAAGGCAGACACGCGAGTAGATGTGGTGTGCGGACGGGCACTACGGAGGTAGGCGGGCCGGCTACTTGTGCCGCTGTTGCCCGCGTCGACCGTGGGAACTCGCTGGCCGAGTGCTGGCTGCGAACCGCCGAGGCGCGCTTGGGAAAATAGACGGCTATTCGCCCGCCGGCACTGCGAAAGAACGCTAATGTCATTATCGGGTTTGTTATTCGTTACCGATCCGATTATCCGAGCGATTGCCCGCGGCCTCCCTGACTTTTCAGACGAGCCACCGCGGTACACGCTCCCGCCATGACACGGCGGTTTTGCGGAAGTGCTGCCCCCCCCCCCCATCCTCTTCGACCCCCCACCCCCTCTATTCATTGCTTAGCCGGCGGAGGGTTGGAGGGGTTGACTTGTCGAACGTTCTATTTGCAGTACGGTAGGTTTTCTAGGTGCTTTGTTTGAATTAAAAAGTGGCAGGATACTGTATATTATATTAAAATAAAATAATAACGCGGTTTTCAGAAGACCTTACATTTTATACCGAACCACATATATAGGCTCTTCACTATAAGCTGAGTACTCAGCAGAACTTGTAATTAATTTAAAAAAATATGTTTCATTGGGCCAATAGATGTTAACTTTTGAGTGCGTTGAAAAGTTTACACTGGTTTTTAGTGACATGGAAGTTTTCATATTAAAATGGTAAATATGGCTGCTAAACGGCTGAAAGAAAACTTTATGCAGTGCTCACTTTATCGTAAACGGCCATAATTTACTTAGCAAGTGTACTACGGTAGCTGCCATTCACGGTTTCTGATGCTATTTTGCTTGCTGTACGAAATTTAATAATTTAATGAAATTTATATTGCTCAATGTTCCTAGTGTAAATTTGTACATTAATCGTATTTTTTAAACAAAAATTAAGAAAAATTACAAAATTATTTTGCAACGCTAGCCACTTAATTTTGTATTGGTTTTATCGCGTGGAAACATAATCTATTAGACTTAGCCTGTTTGTTATTAGCTGTTTTTTTTATCTTGTCATCCTTTCAGTAGTTGTGTGCTACCAACTTTTTTTTTAATGGAAATAAAATATTCAATTTGTGAATGGGCTAGATTATTTTTGGCTATAATATTTGTTGTGCGTTGTTTGGAAAACATCGTAACGTCCTAAGCAAAGTTACGCAAGTGAACATTTGGAAACTCGTAGGGAGAAGTCATAATATGTTTTGGCGTCACTAGATGTGAAGTTGCTTGTTATGTTCAGGATGGTAAGGCCGTGATCTTTTGTGAGAAGTAAATTTTTAAGCTTAAAAACTGACTGAGGTAATGCAACGATAACACGTTTGTCTCAGATTGGGGTTGGGGGGACCCGGGTTCGATTGTCGACTTCGACTATTGTGATTTCGTCTTTCCATGGCTTCCTTTTCATTTAAAACATATCTTCTTTTATTACAGTTTTCATATCTACAAATAAAGACGATATAATTGCATAAATACACGAGTAAACTCGGGTTGGTAAAATTTCGACCAGAAAATAATTCGATGCCCGATCATAGATGATTCGCTCTTCCGGTTCCTGCCATTGGTTCAAGATATCTTATATCGCTGTCGACGAGACGTAAAGTGCACTTACCAGGGATCGGTAAGTGCCATCTTCAAATTCTTCCTTTTCCCGCTGCAAGTTCCGTACAAAGAGATTTATCTACATGTTACGCCTGACAAAGGCACATACATTACTTTACTAAGCATTATAAAATTGTTATGTCTTCACTGCCTTTTTAAATTATCTTTCGGAGGAAAAAAGTTGATTTTTTTTTTCTGTGGATGGTCACAAATATATTATAAGCACCTGCAGTCAAACAAAAGCTGCTGTACACAGTGTACGGAGATGTATTGTGCCTTGTCGATCCCTAAAACACAATAGCAAATGTACAGAACAAATTAAAAGTAGAAGTTGCGTTATTCCAAAATTGCGGGTAGGTACTGATCTCCCTTAAGGCGGTCGCCTAGCTGGCACCCGAACTGCGTACTGCGTGTTTGGAGTTACGTTTTTTTCTCGGAGACCAATAAACGTGCGTCCACAATGCTTATTTCTCTTAAGAAAAGAAAAAACACTTCACACTATGTGTGACTGAATTTTAAGACACCACACACATTGGAAGCATTATTTTAAAGCCCTCAGACTTGGCTAAAATCGGTTTATTCACGTGTTTGTTCAAGATATTTGTAACGGATTTGTTTGAAGTTGAGGTCCACAAGAACATTGGACTTCACTACAGTGCCGCGTTCAGTAACATGATATGGTCGCCGCTTGAAGTCCCACAGTAAAAACGTTACGGCGGGAACACTGCGCGCGTGTTTACAACTTTGGCCGTAGAGGCGATATCACAATACGTGTGCCGGCCGACGTCACTCGTAGCGCCTCATCGATTTACGCCTCACACACAAACACGCCCTCCACAAGGCGGCCGCCTTAAAGACGCGAATACCTGCGAATGCCTTGGCGTGAGCAAGGACAGGTATTTACATGTTAAATTATATTTGGCTGTGATGCTTTCTCTCTGAAACCATATTATGTTTTGAGAAGACGACAATATTATTACAGGATTATACATTTTGGAAGTTTTTACGATATAATGTTTTCCATTGTTTTTTTATGCATGAAAAAATTTGCTTATACATAGTTTTCAGGTTATTGAAAAACGTGTTAAAAATATATGTATATGGCGGCCTCATTGAGATGAACTTGGTGGTATGTATGTTGTATGTTGGATAAACACAGAGCCACGTCTAATGTAATGCAACAAGTAATTTCCTATGCTAGATTGCGCCAGGGCTACGACGTAGGCAGCGCCCTAAAGCTTCAAAGAGATCTGATGAAAAAGTCACTCTGTTTGTTGGTAACACTGATTTTTACTTAGTTGGCTAATGTTTCGAGATAAAACCAATCTTTTAATTTACTCTATTGACCGAAACCATCTCATCTTTGTCTAGAAACATTAAGACTGCGCCGTAAAAATATTATTTTCAACAATACGTGGAGGCGATTACAATATAACTAATTTCTTTTAGGCAAATATCGAAAAAAAAATCGGTAGGCATTATAAATCAATGCCTGAAGGAGAGATCGTCGTCTTGAATTTTTTTAATATTGTGCCATATCTTTTTCGGGGGTTAATTTATGAAACTACACTTAAAATGCTGAATGAAATAAATTAGATAGAAATTTGTACATAATGTCTGGAATGCTATCAGTATGTATCCTAATCCATAGTTAAGTTATAAAATGCTATAAATTTACCGAAAAGAAAAGTTACGACACAAAATACAAAAAATTAAGATGTCAACGTTCTCTCCCTCTTAAGAGTGGGTCTACATATTATTTGTGAAAGACACATGCTCCATAATTAAATTAATCTACTTGCTGTTAATACGGTACTTACTGAACGTATTTCACATTTTCCTTCGTGTTATAACGACCCATCTGTAAAAATGAGGACGGGGGGGGGGGGTGGCTACTCGAATCTTAAAAGTGCGCATGATTAAATTACAGATTAGATCAAAAATTTTTCCTGTTTCCCCATGGTGTTTGCCTACGGCAATATTAAACTCGTCCCAGGCGATTACTGATTGGTACGTTCTAGACATCGCACAATAGGGATCCTTATTTCTCGCGTTAGGTATGTATTGACCGGACAAAATTGAACACATTGGTAGGGCATGGGCTATGCTTGAGCCACGTCTCTACTAATTGACTTGAGTCGTCTTGATAGGCAGAACGTGTGTTGGCGTCATAGTAGCTATGTAAGCGCTCGTAAACTTCCAGTCGTGAAGTGACGTGTTTCCTAGAACGCACACGACTCTTCTAGGATAACGAACTAGACCTTCTGAAGTTGTCACGCATTCATTCTAATTTTTTTTCCTCTGCCCTAAAATTTAAGCGCCGTTAGCGCCAGAACGAGGCATTTCCGGACACGTGTTCATGCGTCCGTACCACCCTCCTCCTCCTACCCCCGCCCCACTCCCAAATGTTTACGTACTTTTTGTGAGATGAGTTAGCGCCTATGATTTCCAAGTTTTGGAGGTCGGTTACATCTGAAGTGGATTGTTGTTATATAATTTAACGGTTTTATAGACGTGAATATTCTTGAAATGTATATTTTACAAGGGTTTTCGTCGTGCTTATGTTTTAGTGAAAACTTTTTGAATAGTTTTCGTGAATAATTTGTTTTAATTTAATTTTTAAAATTTATATGCGTTGCTTATGAAGTACAACATATTTAGTTCCTACTTATTTTTTTTTCTCTTGAAACGTGAAGTACTTTCGGCTGAATAAAGGAATACATGTTATGCAGGGTGTGTCTACCGGGTTTTTTGTACATAAGTTGATAGAACATGTAGAGATATCTAGGCTTTTTGCATACTCATATGTTCTTCTATTAATAAATTTGCACTAACGTTAAACATAAAAAAATATTACAGACGTGAAACTACTTTTATTACATGACAACACCATTTACGCTCTTACAGATGGCGCAGTTCATCAAATGCCTTCGCTTGCCGTCTCTTTGGAGTGGTACGTCTTAGGGTCAAAACACATCTTTATCTGCTATCAGTATAATTTCACAGGAGTCTGTAAAACTTTCAATCTTTTATCATGTAAATGACATTCTAAATAAAATAGTCAGTAAATTACCTTTCTTCTCTTTTAACTTATACCAAAGTTCAGTATAAAATAATCTGGTTGGAGTGTTTGCGTTTAAGATATTAAGTTTTATTTATAGGTTTTTTACGTCCGCTAGTTTTATGTCGTTTGGCTTGATAAGGCACGGATTACAAACTATCTAAAACTAAGTAAACGACACAAACATAAACATCCACGCCCTTGCTGGAATTCGAACCCAGAACCTTTCGCTCCGTAGGTCGGCATGATACCTACAACGCTACAGAGGCCGAATGTACGTATAAGAGAGAGCGCATACATACATGCGTGTGTGTGTGTGTGGAGTTTTGAGTACGGTTAACTCGACACACAGTGTTAATTACTTCATTTGTTTTTTATAAAGCGACTATGATACAAATAGGCTTAACTGAATAACGAAAAGCCAGTACTGAAGTGTTATATTTGCCTACATAGTCTAATATAAATGAGTGTAACAAACATGTATGCACAGTAGTGCACGTGCTTGTTGGTTTGGCGGGAAGGTACGGGAAGGCTTGGAGGAAGAGAGAAGGGGGAGGGGTGTCAGATTGCGGCAGTGTTGTGGCTGCGGCTCGTGCCAGCACCTGGCGTGCGCGGGAGTCGAGTAGCGGACTGCAGGAGACGCCCGCCGGGCGCTCTACAGCTCCCCACCTCCCCCCTTGCCATGGGCCTCAGCAAGCAGGCGGGAAGAGCCCCCCAGCACCTGGCGCTCACAGCCGACAGCTGTGCGGGGTTGCCACATCTGCCCCCTGCACAAGGTCACTGACTCGCCGCCGCAACCCTTCTTCTTCCTCCCTAGGTGCGTGCAGGTGCTCGGCCCCGGCTACTTGTCGCGGGACCATAACTCCCGAAAATAACGATGTAGGATACTGTCCTGCGCGCGACAGATGGCGACCCTCGCCCTCACCGGCCAGACGGAATAACAGGAAGTCGTCGATTCGGTTATGGTGCTGGCGGAGGTTGTTCCAGACGCCGCCCCGCCGACGACGAAAACATTTCCAGGTGTGCCTTCCACAATACCACTCCCCCCTTCCTTCACGCTCCACCCCTGACCTGCCTTTCCGCGAAGTGATTTCTTCTAGCATTTCGTCACGGGCGCCACCTGGTTGGTAACATTCATTACAGATTTCTTTCCTGTCCAGAATCACTAGTATCAGCCATTCACGATAGTGTGAGCACTGCAGAGAGTTCTCTTTCGGCCGTTTTTCAGCCATCTTTATTGTTTTTTTATATGAAAACTTCCACGTAACTATAAACCAATGTAAAAGTTTCAACACTCTCAAAAGTCTCATATATTGGCCAGATAAAACATATTTTTTGTATTAATTACAAGATCTGGAGTGCTCAATTTATAGTGAACAGTCTATAGAAAGTTAGTTTACAATCGAAATCCAAATCGGTGGAGTATTCATCACCTGCAATTCCAGCTAACGGGCAGATGAAATTCACGGAGAAGTGAAAATCAGTTTTAAACCAGTAGCGTTTGTTCACCGAAACTACTGGTGCTTCACAGATGTGGTTCGTTTCTCACTGATTCCAAGTTCAGCGTGTAATTGAAACGTGTTTCGAAAGTATAGGCCATTCGGAATAAAGTGAGCACTAAAGATTTAACCTTTGAAAAAAATCACTAGCCGTTACTGCATATAAGCCAACATTAACAACAGTTACATTTTTGTTTGTATGGTTGGTAGCGAATAACTGCATGTAGTCCCCTTTATTTTCTTATTTGAATAAAGCATTAGTGAAATAACATCAATTGCAAACGACCTCTCTGTATTTAATATACTTTAAAATATTTTTTTAAGTTCTTACTGACATACCTACTGACTGTATAATTATATTTAATCAGCGGCAGTACAAAGCGACGCAACCGAGTCGATTATCGTTGGCACATGCCGCTAGTGCTTCGCGCCGCAGAGATAGTTTAAAATTGCACCGACAGATGACATCAGAGTTAGGTTTTCGCCGCATTGCGTCATTCAGTTTGTTTTTCCGCTGTGTAGTGAATATGGGTTTCTGATAAACACATTCAACGTCGTCGTTCACTGCAGTATGTTGAACGGAATTTTAATTCTTGAGTTGCGTGTGTCGTGTGTTTTTTTTAGTGACGGTTTTAATTTAAAAGTTCGAATATACTGTGCATGGATTTACGAGATTCGTAACGGTAATTAATAGTGCCGTTAGAGTAGACGCAGAGAAACCAGTGTTTTAAGACGTTAACTCGCAGGTATTTATAACTAAGATTACTACTGAGTATAGCATGTATTCAGCCCCCGTACATTTAATGAGTACATATTGTAGCTAAAATTTATCGGAGCACTGTAACGTAAATGTAAACATTGTACAAGACTATGTAAATAAAAGCACGTGGCAATGTTGATGTTTACATGCAGCGGAAAGATGTAAACTGGCAGAAAATATAAATTAATCAGGGCTTTTTTTAGTGCTCACTTTATTCCGAATCACCTATATTTGGACTTTACTAGAGTCAGTTGAGTTGCTGGTAAAACTTTTAGTTGCGTTTTTATTTTGTTGAATACCACGCTACCGTTTATTGCATAAAATAATTTCAAAGCGAAATACGTTTACCGATTCCCCAGTTAATAGCAGTGGCCATTTACATGCGAGTGTTAACTGGGTAACTTTCCTTCATGTATGAAACTTTGTGCATTAAATAACAAGTTGCTCGTGGACAAGTTGTTCTCCAATCGCATCGAGTGTAATGAGTTAAGTTTGCGTGTAAGGCGTTTCAAGTGCGCGAGTAAATGTGTGCTTGCGTGAATTCCTTGGAAATGACTGGATTTTGTGGTAGCAACACGTTTTTTATGTATTTTTTATAATATTCCTTGTTGAGTAACTAGAAACTTCGCGTTGTGTGAAATACCGTGAACTTAGCCTACTACGCCATTCAAATGCGTTGTTAATGTAAGGGAAAATGTCTTTTTTCTGTACAAAAATCTATTATACTGGCGCCCGTTGTGCCACTGCACGAAAACAAAACACACATAGGACAAGAACGGAATGTCAGTCACTAAGACACCATGCTCATTTAAAACGCTCTTTCTTAACCCTCCAACATTACTAAAAAAACGGCATTAATTGGCTGCCGTACTTCAAAATGTACTAACCGGATGTATGTGAAAGTCATATACGTGTACTTAACGTGCTACAGAGTTTCAACCAGTAAAATAATAGCCTCCGTTTAAAGTCCCTTAGTGAAAATGGATCGGCGTGAATCTTGCACGCTAGTTCATCGCTTGGCTCATTGTGGCAATACGGCATTTGTTGCCGCTTCAGTGTTGTCCTAATGGCTCCTTCACTTCTGAGCCTCTAACGCGCCGGCAGACGTCGCCCTAAAATTTTTTTCTGTGGATTTTTAACCACTCTTAGCAATGTGTTAAACAACATGTTAAACAACATGTTAAACTAATAGTCTTGGACTTACTTCCTACCTTGTGTCGAACTTACTGCAGTGTGCTGTTTCTCGGTTATCCAAACCCGTTTATATTCTCTTGTTTTCAGGGCATTTTCCTATCGCTCAGATACGACCTGGAGACCTATTTTGTAACTGTTGGTCTCTTATACGATATTTATACAATGATAGTTACTGGATTAACAATCTTTACGACGATAATTCGTATTGTGTAACTAAAGATGGCGCCGTGATTGTCTTTCAAAAATCTCTTGATTTTCTTAAATACATTACAAATAAACGGGATTATCTGAAGAACTGTAAACATGTGTGGCTTTCTTACAGGAATGTTATTATGTCGTGAAAATAAAGTATTTACGTTTAATTTGTTTGTATTTGTCGCCAAATTAGTGTTCGCAATAACGATAATTTTAGTGTGTCGCATCGTGCCCGTCGTGTCGCTAGTTTCGCACATATGTGATTCCGGCATAAGACTCGTCCATCATCAGGTCATGATCAGGTGGGTAGCACGTGATAGTCCTACGAATAATTGCCTTACTTTTTTTTTATCACTGACAGACGTCCTCCAATGACAGGAGTGACAGTGAAGTTTAGGTTCACGGCATTCAGCGTGATTTAGAATTAATTCGCGAAATTCGCATACCTCTGTTTAGCCATCGTAGCTGTGCCGGCCGACTGGAAGTGTCGTGGGCGATGGTTGATGAGAAAGGACGCTGTCCCATGCAGATGCTCCCGACTGGACGGCAGACGGTGAACTACGCTCTGCGAGTCTAAATGACACAGAGTAACTATCTTTACGACGAGAATTCGTATTCTGTAATTGAAAATGGCTCTGTGACTGTCTTTCAAAAGTTCCACTACTCCTTTTCATATAAAGACCGTTTCCAATGTTGTTGCTACGAATGAAAGCGCATGAAAATGGCCGACATTTCTAAGTTACGTTCTTCAAGCATCCCCTCAGGGAAACAAATCTAGTTGAAATGTGGCTGAGACGGATAGGCAATTATATTATTTTATATCTCCATAAATATGCCGACGCAAACGATAAGTTTAATGTCGTACGTGTGTTGCTATCTCTTGGTCGAAAGGAACTCTAATACCGCACTAGTGGTGCTGTCTTTTGTTTAAGTTCCTTATAGATTCGAATGCTCTTGGAGATGAAGTTGATGTTATAACTTTTAATCGTAATTCTGAAAAGGAACAATATGACTGATGCAAGTGGATGAAGATGTTATGGAACAATTGTAAATAATCCCGTTTTTTTTTTCTCTCTTCATAAATGAAGGTGTACCCATTTTCCACATAGTACGCTTATAATTCACATAAAAGCCACGCGTTTCTATATAGAACAGTAGATGAAGGCGTTATTTTACATTATTGGGCATAGCTGGAAGAAACTTTTATCACTTACTCAGAACTTTGATTTTGTAACATAATACCTTCACCCACTTTAAAGAATTATATAAAACACGCGGTGAAAACTGAGAACATATAATTCAGTAGGCTGTATACATGTTTTCAGAGCTGAGTCAAAAATGTTTGGCCAGTATATTGAGATTGTGGAAAGCAGGGGTGGTAGATATTATGATATAAAGACAGGATTGAGTATGTGTATTGTTGTCGCTCTCTAAAGTCAGTGACAGGTGACCATCGTTAGCAGACGTGAAGTTAAGAGTAAAGACTCCCTGGTCGTGGTGTCGACACGGGGACAGGATTGTTCGCAGGCCGGCCATACAAGGGAAACAACCGGCCTAGTGACTCATCACACGTGGCATTTGGTCTGTGGCGCAGTAGGATAGCGCCTGGAGAAAGTACGTCGTGGATATCTTGTGATACGTCAGTACGTGCTGCGACCCTGGACCAGACCGACTGAGCAGGCAGTGTGATAGTGCGCAGTACCACGTCTCTATACTTGTAGCGTCTTCCAAGCTCTGTGCATTTATTTTTATTTTTTAGTAAATGTATCGATCCCCATGTGTGTGTTACGGTCGTTCCAGGGAGGAAAAAATAATTTTCTGTTTGTATGATACAGTGCTAGTTTTGTAGATGTTACTTGGAGTACATTATCATGTTAGAAAAAAATTAGCTCAGCTAGTTTTCCTATAATGACACTTCAAAGGCTAACTTTGCATGTTTTTAGTTCATACACCTTCCGTAAAAACCAATCAACAGAATGAAACGAAATAATTCACAGTAAAAGTACAAGTCGCTGGCTTGGGCTTTACGTATGTAAAAACCCATTCAAATAGTATTTTTTTATGAAATTTTAAAATGTTTTGCTACTTACAGATTTTTTTTGTGCAAAAGTATTTTGTATGGGGTTTTCATGAAGTCCTAGCCCGTGACGTGTACATGTAATGCCACAATGGGAAAACTGGTTGAGCTATTTTTTTTGTAAAAGGATAATGTATTCCTAAGTAATGTCTAGTAAACTAACACTGTGTCATACCAATATAAAATTATGTTTTTTCCCTTCTGTAAGGTCCTTATTCAGTGTAACAAACACAGTACTCTAAAATTAATTATTGACGACGACGAATTTCCATTCCTGTTGTTGGTTTGGACTTTAGGAGGAACCCCTGAGGCCGACTAAGCGAGAGTAATACGGCGGTGGTCGCCTTTGCATTACGTAGAATAGTGATGAGAGTAAAACACTACAACCAGTCCTGGATCTGGGCAGGTAACTGTATCTTTTCATCTCCGGTCAGGAGTCGAACCCGTGACCCTTGATCTACCGGCCAAGAAATCTAACCACCGAGCCAAGCGGTAGTACAGTACAGTATAGTATTATTAGACTACTAGCCGGCCGGCTGCGGCGTTGCACGCGTGAAATTATGCAATGTAAACAGTAACTCTGGATAAAATATGTTGTGCAGGCATTTAACGTTTTAGCTCAGTGTAAAGAGCGCGCGCAATATGCTCGTTTGATGTCATAGTAATTCCCATCGCAAAGTCTCGCACGGGATGCGAACCCGTAACCGCACCCTCCCACACCACAAACTTTATACAATACCTGAGTCAATGCTTAAAGACAGGCCGTGATAATTCTTTCGTATGTAGTGGCTACAGTGCAAATAGGTATTATTCATGAGTAGGTTGGCAAAAAGAAACGATACTAGCCGAGTAAAAAGGACGGAAACCTTGAATGTGCTGCAATGTAGCTGGCGTTCGTCAAACAGGAAAAATTATTTATGATTGCTTTACAACTCACGTTGAAACTAATTTTCCAATTAGATTTGCATGTGTAATAATTCGGTACATAACTTAATTGTGAATAATAGTAATAAACTGCAATTTTCGTCAGTTTCTCTACTTCAATATTTTGCTTAATGAACAGAGTAAGTCTAGTTTTGTAATGCGTTGTAATGTGTGTGGTACTTTCGAGACAAAGCGGTGTTGCATAAATCTCTAATTGCTCGGGGTCCGTAATATTTTACGTGCTTCTTTATAGTTGTGTATGTTTTCGTGTTAAATTGGTACGTACTCTGTATTTAGCAGCGTTCGGTGCTCTGTTTATGAAAACCTTTTTTTATCCATGTGTCTGGCCTCGATTAGAAAATTGTTTTGAAAACAAAGAGCTATCGTGGAGTTCGGTAAATGTGTTCAGTTACGTAAGGGCCGACTAGTAACGTGTTTGCCATGCCGGCGACTGTCTGGGACAGCAGTGGTCGTGAAAACTGCGCGCCGGTGACAGGGTTTTAATCCCCGGCTTACCAACGCCGAGTGGAAATACACAAAGGTCCGGCTGGAAATAGCCTTCCCTCACCCACATCTCGTCCTTGTTCTGCCTTTCTGGGCGAGTCATCTACCTGTGTGCCAGTTTCATAACTGTGCACGCTTCGTCGATATAAACAGACACTTGCCGCAGTGTTTTGGAACTTTCTATATTGCGACGGGCTGCATTTTTGTGCTGCACCCACCTCCTTTTGCGAGAAGGTCAAAATTGAGTTGTTCACCCACCGGACCCTTGAACTGCCACTGGATATACATTTTGTGGCCACCTCAAACTACTTTATCATTATAAACATCACCGAATTTGTTTGTAGTGATCACAACTTTTTTTTTTTGCTGATCCCAGTTAAGTTTTGCAGTGACTACGGTAAAATTTTGTAACCTCTGCAAGTAAAGTTGTACGAGGGTCATATAGTCAAAATATTCTGCGACCACAAAAAGAACTTTTTTTTCTGCATGCAGTCCAAAATATTTCGAGTAGTATTTTTATAAAGAAACAATTTACGTATCCCCTCCCACCTCTCAAAAAAATGCAATCGTTAACGAAATTATACAATGAAAACAGCAGACTTGTAGTAAATAATATTTTGGAGTCCTGCAACGTTTTCAGAAACTGACTTTTTTAAGGCTGCTTAATTCAAAACTGTGATGACTACAGAGAGAATATTACTACAGAGACGTGTATTGGATTGCAAAGTTGCAACTAATAAAATTATAGGGTCTAAGTATCGCAGCTAAGCAAGAAAGAGTATGTAAAGCGCGCACATCAGCTCAGTTTCGCGCTTAGCACGTGCAAGTGTCGCCCTAATCGCTTCCTTCCGAACCTCTAATGGTGTTATACAGAAGGCACCCAAGCCACAAACGTCTAGAACAGACACACACGCTCCTAAATTATTATACATAAATACTTCAGTATCTAAGCAACCAAAGTCAAACAGAGTTATTGTATTTGGAAATGAGATTATATTAATTAACAAAATAAAAATATTTTAATTAAATTTGTGTAATGTTCTAATTGATCGAGTTTGGGATGGTCTCTTTCTTCGTATCGCCATTCAATTAATATCTGATGACAGAACCTAAAAGTCCGACATGGAAATTGCTTTGAAAGTCATTCATAAACAGGCATACAAAACTGTTGCACGGTTGTTGAAGAGTGGGTGGTAGATAAATAAACGCTGAAAATATCGATTGAGTTCTACGCTTTTTACGAAGCCAATATGGATAACATACTCGATGACAATCCTAGATAATGGTATTTGCCAACTTCATGAGTAAATATTTATCCAGAATTACTAATTCATTACGTGTGATCTCTTGCGCCGCAGTTGGTTCCGGCGTCAGAGATTGTGCCTCACAAGTTTGTAACACTGGAAACAATTTTGTTTAAAACTTTGTCTAAAACTATTGTCTAGGATTGCTATTTTTTAATTTTCGCACATTGGCTTCAAGAAACCTCCAGTTATATATTAATGCTTTTAACGGCGAATTATGCAACACGCCCTCTGAAGCTCTGCACAATGCTCGACATCCAGAGAACGCCGCTCTTAAGGCCATGCCTGGTAGTTTTGCAGTGATTTCGAAAATAATTTTTTCCAAAATGAACTAATATCTCTATCACAAAATCGCTACATTGTTTTGTCACTAATACATCAACGTTTCTATCTGAATTTTTCCGTTGCAATGAACACAGTGGATTTTTAGATTCTTGCACCCAAAGTATCACATATTTTAGCATGAAAATGAGCCAAAATGGCACAAAATATTTTTTTTTACTGGCAAACGACTCATTTTTTTAAAGCCTACATATAATTGTGCATAGTATGACTTCACACGCTCTCAATTTTTTTTCAACCCATTTGGTTGAAAACTTTTTGAGTTTTTTGCACCAACGTGAAAAAAACTACCGGGCATGGCCTTAATACTTCAACGTACAGAGTGATTTTCCGTCTCAAGTGTTGCAAGCGTTGGAGATTTTGAGCGGTTAAGTTTTCGTCATCCCCATGAAGTAACTTGCCAAGTAGAACCTGTGAGAAGAAGCTGCAGTAGTCCACACAGTAGCCTATAAATAACCAACCATTTATAAAATTGAAATGGGCGATTCGGGATAAGTGAGCACTCTAAGAAGTCCTGCTAAATTTATATTTACATGCAATTCGTATGTTTCTGCTCGTAATGGCAGACGACCGGTAACGTCTAACCTCTCTGAACACGTCACTTAATGTTTACGCATGTAAGATACATTGTGCAGTCGGTAGGAACCTATATAGTCTCATAAAAATAGTTTGTTAGTTTATATAAAATACAAGTATGTCGATTTCAATTGCTTTTGTTTCGGTGTTGTACTAAAACGTGGTGACCACACGTCCTTGAATTCTTGAGAAGTTTGAATTTTCCTTGATTTTGACATTTCCTTAAAAATCCTGGGAAAAATGTTTGAATTGTCATACCTGTCCTTAAGGTTTTATTTTATTTGTTTGAAAGTTGAATAATTGTTCGTTTGATAACGTCAATATGTACTTCTATTGAAGCATTAAGATTGATCTCGTTTTGTTCTGTGCACCTGAAACGTAACCAACGTTTACAACAATAAAACTGTTTGACTGTAGGCATGTGTAGATCTGTATTTATTTCTCATATGGGAACCAATTTGCAAAAAAAAAAAAAAAATACCGTGGATTTGACATTAAGTAAGCCCTAATACAAAAAAAGGTAAAATATTATTCCTCATCTTCTGCAACATCAGGACCACATTTTCAAACATTGTGTAGTTAAAGCAACGTGTCTGACTACATTTGCCGTGTTACCATTATTGAACCATGATTGTGTCGCAAATCCTAGTACTCGCGTGATTAATACAACATTTTTGTAATTGGAAAAGAAAAAAAAATATTACACAGAAGTAGTTTGTTGTCTAAATGCAGCGTTTTTTTTTTGTGTGCGATATATTTGGCAAAAACACTGTATTAACGAAAGATTTTTCATAAATTTTAGGTATTCCTAGTAATTATTACTGACCATGTCTATATAGGAAGTACAATTGTTCTTTGCTTGAACATTGGTTTTGTGTCCTTGAAATTCTGGATGTCCTAGAATTTAAAAATCAGGTTTGTGCGGCGACCATGTAAAATAGGAAAATACACGGAACTATATTCGGCAATTCGCTATCAATCATACAAGTAATAAGGCAACTATGGTTAATGTTGAATTTAATGCAGCAACAACTAGTGATATTTTTTAATGTAAAATTTTCAGTGCTTAGTGCTCATTTTATCACGAACGATCTATACCTCAACTATGTCCAATAAGTATTAATGAGGGAAGAGCGGTGTCCATACTGGTGCTAGCGTGTAGCTTTGTACAGAACTGACCATGTATGTTCTATTTACACGTGTCGGGCATGGACGAGTATATTCTGGATATTGTGTTAAGTGGTTGCCATGATCCCTGTGTTTCCTTCATTTTTTATTATTACTTTTTAAAGCGTACACTAGAGCAGATATTACATATGTGTTTGGCAGTTTGGTTTAAAATTGGTTTTGGTGTGATAGCCAATTTTTTAAGACAAGAGTGATAAGGTTTCGACAAATACATCAAACAAAAATTTAGTTAATAACTTAATCAGTTAAAACCGTAGTATTTTCTGTCTCGAAGAAAATAAATAGCCGATATGGTGGGGAAGGGGGGAACCAATTCAAATAAAAATTTTCATATGAATGATTGATATCTGCTCTCGTTGAGGCTTAAGAAATAATTGCCACGAGAACAAGAAACAGGGGATAATGGTCTTCAAAAGTGCTAACTTTACTGTGATTGGTATATTATGTGGTTCGCGATAGTGTCACTTGGTACAACCTACCACCTTGTTTAGAATAAATATTTTTAAAAAAAATGTATTTATTGTTATCTTAGATGTTAACTTTTGAGTACATCTACAGATTTTGATTGTTTCTCAGTTTGGTTTATTTACATACAAATTTGGCAGAAGATTATGTATGAATAAACTTAAAGGAAAAAGTAACTAAGATTTCAAATATGTTTCCTTTATCCCCTAACGTCCTATAGATACGATACTCCTAAGTCAGTTTCATCAGAGAAAGAAATGCATCTTCCTTGTTTATTTTAACATGGGGTGCCAATTGGGTGTTGTTCCTCGAGGAGTAGCGCCGCGCTGCCTTTTCGGGCGACAATGTCTCTCTTCCCTCGCCCAAGTTGCCTGCTTTAAATGTCGTTTTAAAATGTTTTACGCGAGCCGTGTCAAACAGTTTGTCTATGAATAAAGTGTTCGGTAGATGAGGTTTCCATGGCACAGCCAGCTGGCTGCTCGTGTAAATTAGTATTCAATAGCGCAACCCTTCTCTCGCTTGCCTCCTCCCCTCCCCAATCGAGTGAAGGGAAGTTCTCAGCAGAGGGAGGCAAAACTACGTGAAACTGGAAACTTCCTCCCCCCTCACCCTCATTCCTCTCATCCCTCCTGGGTTTTACTTGTTCCACCACCCCCATTCAGAGGAACTAATGCGCCGTGTTAGTTGGTGACGTTGCATGTTTAACTTATTGCTTTCCATTTGCGTATTTTTCACCCCTCTGTGTTCTAAGTATTTTGCTGGATGATATTTACACAATGATGTAGTTAGTGTATTCCATTAATTTTGCACGTCGAATTTCAAACTAATCAATAAAACAGTACTCACAAAATGTTTCGTGTGGAATTGTTAATGTTCACGTATCCGTATTACTGGTATTCTTCGCCATAGTTTATTATACAGCATATGTTACATTCAGGTAAGATGACGATGAGTTTGAAATAAAAGTTTTTTTCCTTCTGCATAGTGCTAAATGTCTCCATGTTGGCCGCTCAGGTCTTAAAAAGTGTTCTGGTTGAAGTTTATAGACGGTTAAATTAAGTTGGCGACTTTTTCTCCCCGGCGCTGGCGAGTGATTAATGGACTTGTGCGTTAAGACACCAGCAGTTCTTTGTTCAGTGATGTTAAGTGCGCAGTGGTTTACTACCTGTCGTTATATTTTAGTGCTTCTTAACATGCACTGTTCATTGTGTGTTTGTCCCTGTAAATAGTACGAGGTTATTCCATTTTCCGCTTCTTTTGACGATTAGAGAGAAGTAACAGGCCTCTTGTCGGTTCGTTATTTTAGTTTTTATATAGACTTCAATGAAGATGGATCCAGTATAGACTCTACCAGAGAGAAAGCAACGGGAATTGAAGTGGGCATGGCACGTATTTATAAACCAACCCGGAATTCATCTGGATTCATTTCTGGAACCCACGGAAAACCTAGATCGAACCCGGGTCCTCCTGGAAGCATGTCTAGCGTGTGATTGCTACGCCACATAGTTAGCTAATGATGGGAGGGGGAAGTTTCAGGTTTGGTGGATTTCCGTAAATATGAGAGGTTGTGTGCCAATTGTATTTGCGTAAGGTGGCCGTCTTGGTCGACGTATTTACTCGTTCGAGGCCTAGAAGTTTGGAAGCGGTAAGGACGACACAGCACAGACATCACACTTCCCCCTAGCCTCTTAGGTACAAGTTACTGCAGTCTTCGCGCCGACAACCCGCCTCTATGAGGCATTCCGTACTGACCCTATCATTTTGTGACCTATTGTAGCCTACACGCCTATAGCTTTTAAAGGGTACTACTCCAAGGTTCTCAAGCATAAAAAGGTCCGCAAAAACGCCTACTTTCGCAATCCTCAGCAGCTAGAAAATATGCTTTAATTAGTAGTGGCAAACCTAAAATTGGTACACAAACCCGTAACGTATTTTAAATGTTATTCCTAAGCAGACATTACTCATGTGCAATGAGCAGTTTTCGAGTTATCTGGTAACGACTGAAGTTCTGCGCATCGTTCGGCGGCCTGGGCAGATGGCCACTTTAAGAACCTTGTTTTAGGGTCGTATCTATAAACGACTTTCGAATGACAACCAACTGCTATCCCCATAGATAAAGCATTGGTGAGCAGTTGGTTGTCATTCGAAAGCCGTTTATAGATACGGCCCTTAGTCTTCTCTGGTTTTCTATTTTACATTTGTATGCGTGTCGTTGTGATGTAGGACAACTTTTGGCAACATTGTACCACCATCCCCGCCAGTGTTGGTATTAAAATCAAAATGCGGGTGTAGGCAGGGAATTTTCCTCGAAGGCCAAGCACAGCATTACCGCCTATAATTAACCGCGAACGCGCTATATTATCATAACTCGGTTACTTTGTTCCTTGTTGTTCAGGATTCGCGACGTTGTTAGCCTCGAGCGAGCGCGGAACCAGTGGAGCGGCGACAACGGTCGTTTTCCTTCATCGCCCATATCCCCGGGTAATAAGCTACCCGTATCAGCGTGCGTGCGTCTGTGTGGGCGCGTGTGCTCGCCGGCCACGCACTCCGTCGCAAGGTAAGGAACGTTACGTGGGCGGGATCGCGCCCCATTGTATGCTAAGTAGACTTGCCACGTGCCTCTCTCTGGCCCTCTTTTGTCGCCGACTGCACAGCCTCGCTCCGCTCTCCAGATTTGTTGATCTTATTGTAACAAATTTGATGTCCTGGCCACAGCTATGTCCGGTTGGGTTGGAGGGATTATGTAATTGAATAAAAAAATTTAATTCATTACAATCCCTATAAAATATTCTGCATTAAACATACAACTCTTGAGAGTCACGCTCTTTACATCAATATTTACAGATATTATTTAAATGTGATCTTCCATAAAGTGTAAATTGTACATCTAGTAGACATTTAATAAGTGTACTTTCTCACAAATCAGTTCTCCGATCTCATAAGTGCATGTCTATGAATGTCTCGTAATGTACAACTGTAGTCTAACCTATTCGTCTGCTCTCGCACTCTCACATATCTCCAGCAGTTCCGCCGGTCTCGCCTCGTCCCTCGTTGCCAAGTCCGTCGCCGACACTCGCAGGCTAAACGCCACAATCATAATCACTTTGCTGCTGCTCGCAGTTGGCCGGCATTTATGGGGGCCAAAATATTCTCATTTACAATAGTTGATGTAACATTCGGTCATGTCCGAGCTGAATGCCTAGCAATACAATTGCCAGGAGCCTGCCAATTTAGAAGGCTTGTGACCGTCAGCGCAGGGACAGCTATACGCCAGGCACGAAGGGACCCTTAAGACTTGGGTGGAGGAGGGGCCCCAGTTCGCCACCTCGCCGCCGTATTTTTTGTTAGTTTTTGGAAGCCTTGGGATGGGTAATCACGCGTGTAATATTGTGTGAATGTTATCGCTAAGCATACATCACTAAAATATGTTGAGCAATTTTTAGGTGAATGTCTTTCAGCCACCTCTCGGTAATGTGGATAGGATAGGCAACCAGATTGGCTGCTTTATATGTATTTTAATTAATTTATTTATTTGGATGCTTTACTTGTCCTTAAAAACAGTATAAGGCCTTGGAAGAGGAACATGTGGGGCGGGGTTAGGAGTCTGCCAGGGCCTATTTAAAGAACCGTCCCAGAATTCGGCTGGAGTGATTTCGGGATACCCTAGATAACAGAAATGAGGATGTCTGGAGCCGGGGATCGAACACACGGCTTCCCGAATGCGAGGTGGGTGTTTTACCACTGCTCCGCCTCGCCCGGTTATGTGGTGCGAAGCAAATAACCGTTGGAGGACTAAGGTTGCCACCGACTGGCGTATGTAATGCAATATCACCTCTAAGCGCAAGCAACGTTGAGTGCGGTGCTTTGTTGTTATTCTTTTCCCAGGGAGACCTTTAAATGGTGTCAGTATGTCGTGTAAAGTCCAACACACGCTTTAATTTGTTCGTCATTTGAATCTGATCAGTATTTTTCTACACACGCCAGTATGAGAAGGCCGGTTCTTAGGCATTTTAAAAGTTTTTCGAAGTCATGTTTTTTTAATGTGCGTGCCGAATTTTTAAACTCGTGCGGACGTGGTTCAAACTTCAAATTGTGAGTTTTTATATCCCACCCAAAGTAGTGCTCGTTGAGTCGTTTCGTCAAGAAATGAACAATCGCAAATCGCTGCAAAACATTTCAAGTTCAAGGATGGAGGACCCGAAATAGATATTTGCGTAAGGCTACGAAAACATTTATAATTTTTGTGTGTACAAAATTGTGCTCGACTTGAAGGTGTTATCGCTGGTTTCGTTTTTTTTTTTTTTTTTTCGGACAATTTTTTTTGATAAGTTAGATTTTTTTTAATTTCCTTGTCAAAGTCACAACTTCTTGCTTTTTGCTGTTTACAATTTATGTACAGAAAGTTTAAGGAAGTTGAGTAAATTGTAGTACCTTTGTTTATTCTCTAGAACCACATTTTTTCGGCAAAAATTTAGGGAAGATACAATTAAATTTAATTAAAATTTGCAAAAAAATAATATATATATATATATATATATAAACTTTTCGCGTAAAATTCTTTTCTGTACATCAGTAGTTTTTTTGTGATTGTACTCGCAAAAACAGTAAAATTTTGGTTTTCTTGTCATAATAAAATGATACATCTACATTTTTAAAATTAATCTAGGCTACTGAAAAGATGTGACAAATATCTGTTAGTGTGAGTGAGTGGGTGAAGTAAGGTTTTTTTTACCTACTCCCTTAATGGGTCCGCCTACGTGACCGTTTGATTTTTTTTTTTAATTCAGAATTATCGCGTGTTTTTATGAGTAACGAAAATGCATATTCACAGAGCATTGTGAGTGCATTTAAAACATCAAGCTTGTTAGAAACACTACACTAAGTTCACCAGCATAGCTAAAAACTGTTTTTTCTCGCATCTAAAAAACCTCTTCTATATGCAAAACCAATCGAGGACCATAAAGGAAAATATGTTGCTGTTTTTTCACTCTTCTTCAGATGTAATGATCTCCGTTTTAATTTCCCGTAAAACGTAAATTTGGACATTGTATTGTAGATAATATCAAATATAGTAAGGGTTCTCGTTTTCGGGTAATATTTCTTAACACGTTATAATGTTTGATAATCGCGTCCTATTGCCTACAGAAAATATTCTAAATGTAATTTCGAATATTTTCGTTTAAATGCGTTATTTTTTAAGTATTGAATTATATTATTTATATTGCGGTTGCAGTAGGCCATAGAACATTAACGCTGTTGTTAAAGGCCTAATGGTGATATGGAAAGTTTATTTCATTGTTAATGCACTTGAAAGAGCACGCAGCACTTGTTTAAATGTTTCCAGCGTGTTACTAGTAGCTCGGCCGAGCACCCACGGCGTTTGTGAGTGGGAGCGAGATGTATCAACACAACGTGGTTTGTGCTGCAGCTTTCAGACTTTGCCCTATCTTACAACAGCATGTTCCAGCGTGTGTAAACACCGTGTTTATGAATGTACACTCGCGTCCCTAGGGGCTGTCGGCAACTGTAAGCGCAACATTGTGTAAGGAAAGTGAATCGTTTATATAATTAGTCGGAATGTTTGTGGTCCCGACGCCGAAATTGCCAGCTTCGGAATTAATTGCCCTGGGTTCGAGTACGTGGTGTACTGTTGGGGTGTTTGTTTTTCATGCAATTTTAGGTTAACTAGTGTTTTTGCCTTTTGTATTGACAAATCGTTGTAAGAGTTCAGTCTAAGAACTAATTTCACTGACATACTATTTGAGTTGAATTTTTTAATTGCGTTATTTGACGTATGAGATTTTCTAACCGCCCCTGCAGTTTGTTGGGTACGCCGCCAGTGTAGCAGTTGTGTATACAGGCTGCATACGGATAAGGGACAGTTCTGTTGAAATAATAGAATTTCTCGTTATTGCGATGTATTGTACTCGTATAGTTCTGTTTCCGAACTAAATGCCGTTATTTAAATTAGTTTTTTTTTTCTGGAGTTGATTGTTACTAAGCATGTTAAAGTTGTGCGGCGAATATTGGGAACACAGTGATCTCGTCATCGGTATGTATTCTATTATACCGTAAACCGGGGTTACTTTGACTACTCAAAATATTAGTTTTTGGGTTTTCTGGTAAATAGTCAGATAATCTGAGCCGAATATTTTAAAAAATTTATTTCATCCTTATAGTTATTGTTTGAAACGTTCGTCACTAAACGACATAAAAACCAACATTTTGAGTGGTCAAAGTTACCCCACGAGGTCAAAGTATCTCCGGTTTACCGTACGTCATTCTTTTCTGCATTGTGGTTAGTTATACAAGGGTTGAACGATACTGGAACACCTTTCCAGAGCATAGGTACTGTAACATTATAATTATTTAGATTTAAGAGTGTGTTGTAGATAAATAAACGCTATATACACCAATTGAAGTTTACATTTTTCGAAAGCCAATCTGGAGAAACTACACAGCAAGAATCCTAGATAGTGATATTTGCCAAATTTACGAGGTAACTGTTACCCAGAACGATGGCTTTGTTAAGCGTGGTCTCTTGCGCCGGATTTAAAGATTTCGACGAGAATGTTTTTCAGTAATACGTTATTAGAGAGGAAAAAAATTTACTGAAAGTTGACAAAAAGAATTACTATTTAGGTTTGCTGGTTTCCCTCCCCCCCCCCTCAAATTGGCATGGAGAACGTATGATTTTAAACTGATACGTTTAGCGTTTAATTACGTCCTCTTAAGGATTGCTCACAAGTGCATTTCAGTTAATGCAAACGGAAACGTGCAATCGTGTAGGTATTACGTTATAGGATGTTTGTAACTGGATACAGTTATTTATGAAATTCCACTGCTGATTTATAATGAAGGCGGAAACATTTGGCAGTATCTGATATGTGAAGCGGAGAATTGCAGTTGGAATCGTTAGACGTAATGTTACTTGCCTGTGTAGTAGTGGTTTCACCAGCGCAACGGTAATACTTTGGACTCGCATTCGGGAAAACCTGGGTTCGATTCTTAGTTCCAGCCTTCCTGATTTATTGTTTCCATGGTTTCCCGAAATCGTTAAAGGCGAATGCTGGGATGGTTTCATAACAAAGGCCATGGCCGAGTTCTCTAATTTACTGTCATTTTTTCGAGTTGTCGCCGTTTCTAATGACCGCTCTGTCTACGAGATGTGAAGTTTACTTTCTTACCTTTCGTTCGCTCAGAACCGAGTGGAAAACGACATTACTCTCTGATTATGTTACCAGGTCTGGTTCAGGCATTCAGTAGATTTTGTTCGCCGCGTAAGCTTCTGTTCATAATTTTTACTTAAATTTGTTGCTATAGTGAGTGAGTGAGAGATTTTGGTAAGCGCTCAACATCGAGGTCTTAAGCGCTTGTGTGGGAATACATAGGTGAGTATGGAGCAGTGCTAGAATGAATGGGCGGGGGAAACGGGAGATCCCCGATAAAGACTCGCCGACCAGCGGCATTGTCCGGCACGATTCCCACATGCGAATAACCGGGGACCAACCGCGCCTTGATGGGAGGCAAATGGTCTGTACATTCGGCCACCGCGGCCCCGCTCGTAGCTATAGGCCTACTACTTCCGACAGCAGATATATTGACGTTCTTTTCGCCTACAGTTACGCTTGTATACTATCAACATTTTTTTGGTCGTTGGCGTAACTGTATGTTTTGGTGATGCAGCTTTATGGCCATAATCTTTGCCTATGGATGGACCAGATTAATAATAACATATTTGGGCAAGGGTTCCTATATATTAGATTTTTAAATGAAAAGTATTTTGTTATTGAGTTTGTCCCCAAATTAATATATGCGATAATGATAGTTGTATATATATGTTATTTGTGTCTTTTAACTACTTCAAACACACCGAAAACACGCCTTTATTCGCGAAGTGGTTGGGTTTAATGCAGGGACTTGAAAAAAAAATCTGTCTAGTATTTTTCAGGATTGTAGCTAGAGATGATAACCGAATGCAACTTGGACAAATTTTTTTAATCTTGCATATTTAACTTTATTCATCGTACCTGTGTACATTAATTCAGTATAGTCGTGAAAACGTATTTGAAGTACTCGACGATCAGTTATCAGGCTTGCTGATAGCCATCTACTGTGGGTTTAAAAAAAAAATCAACCAGTCAACTTAGGATAATTTCAATATTATTGTAAGACGTATTTCAATATATCGTAATAAAGAGTATGATGACCCATTTTACCAAGCTTGTGATGCATATAATATAGCGTTACTTATTGTCGCATTCAGAATGTTAAACTTTATAATTTTTTTTTTCTTTTAACTATCGCTACACAAGTGTTACTGTTACTTAGTACCGAAAGCTATTCATGGGAGTGTGTACAAGGAATAATTTTGTACGTCGTATTTAAACTACGGCTACGAATTAGGCTACTTAGTTCAATTATCGAAGATGTATTTCTCCTTAATTGTGAAGTTGCAGTTTTCTTTTCTTGCTTTAAGGCCGATTTTATGCGCTCATTTCGAGGGTTAGGTAATTATCTAAAAACATTGCTTAGTTTGTCCTCCAAGTACATTCGTCTTTTTCCCCAATATGACGTTATAAACATTGTCGTGTAACAGCCACACATAGTTTGTTCACTAAACTACTGTCAGATGTTAACACATGAGGCCGCAGCAATATCTGCAGAGTTCTCTAGGGCTTGGGAGATGATGTGTACAAAAACTAGGGGGATGACGGACAGTATTTATACGGACCACGGTTCATGTAATTGGACTTGTGTGCTTCTTGAGCGGGTCGCAGCTCAAATGCGTTGCTGTAATCGCTTGCAGTCGACTTCAACGCGGTTGACAAACGCACAAGGCTGCAGGTATTGCCGAGGTGAAGATTGTACTAATAGAAATACCTAACCTACGCACTGCTGTCGAAGCACACTTCACAATGTAACTTATATACATCTTGTTCACCTCCATCAACCGCCAAAGCCGACCTTCGTGGCGTAGTCTGCTAGGTGCCGATCTACGGTACGAGAGGTCCTGGGCTTGAATCCCGGCTCGGGCATGGAGGAAATGTTGTCCCTTCACATCACTCTACCCTCATCGGCTCTTGAGGTCATGATCCAACATTTTAACTGCTTTACGATAGTTATTTTTAAAAATCGTAAACGGGAGCAGATATCGAAAACCGGTTACTCAGTTTTGATAAAGCCAGTTGTGATTACCAAGAGCCTCGCCTGGAGGACGGGCTAGCGACGACGGCAGTGCAATCAGGTCAGTAGTTGCACAAGACGAGGGCCTCAGCGATTCTCCCACCGGCACTGAAGTGTGTCAGTATAACGCAATGTATTGGGGGAAACGGGGTCTGTCTTCTGCAAGCCATCCAGCCGTCACCAGCTCGCCAGGATGGTCCTGGGTCGAGACCCACGACGTGCCGCCGTCCGTCGATAGCCGACACAGTCATCATCAGCCTCCGGCATCATGCTAACGGTGAGGCCTAAGATGTCCAAAGGGTCACCCATCATAGAGTAGACCAACATAAATATTTAAACAGCCGCTCCCCTCCTATCTAAATTATGTAGTACAACCGTGTAGTATTTTGTAACTAGCTTATGTAGAGTAAAGCCACCGTAATTATATTCACATTTTTCTTTTAACCGTAACCCTCACACTTAACCACATAACTAGTTTCAGTATAAATTGCCTACCTTTGACTACAGCCATCCAACCACTACAAAACATGACTAAAACATGTTAGTAAAATAACAAGTTTGCAACACAGTGTTTACTCATTATTTCAAGACAAAATGCACAAGCGTTGCAGCTGATTATGCAATTAGTTAAATTATCCTTAATTAACTAAGTAACGAAATCTATATAATGTTTATCTAGAAAAAAGTAGTCTACGCAGTGAAAACAATTTGTAACAAAACTGTGCAAGTTTTTTGATATCTGCTCCCGTTTGGGTATTAAAATAATATCGCGAAAGCAGTATAAATAATGGATCATAGCATTACGACCTTGTTGTTAAAGGACCGTAAAATACTCGCACCGATCCATTAACTCCCAAACGCTGTAAATGACATTTTATGCCATCCTGTATTCATATTTATGTGACATTAAATGTGCCAGTGCCGTTTACAACCTAAAATTGTCTGCTTTCAGGACTTCCCTAAATTTGATGAAATATGAAGGTATTTGAAAGTGTTCATACGTGCTTATGAAGTCTTGCGTTAAGTATGAAGAGAACTAAGACCACGGTCACACTAGAGGTCTTAAACATGTTTAGTTAAATACATTCGGCAACCATGTTTGATCGTATTTAAAGCTAACAGAGTAAACTCAGTGAACTTTATAACCTCAACAAACCGTGGACATGAAATGCACCACATTTAACTATCACGCCGACATTCGTGACTTTTTAGTTATCATATTGCATCTAACTGCAATGCTGCTGTGTGTGTCAAGTGAATGTAAATATTTTACACATAAAAGTTAAATTAAATTTTACAAGTGGAAAATGTCGGACGAAATAGCAGCCATGTTTGTTACACAGTTTGTTACTCCGTGGCCAATAGGAGATAAGCATCGAATATGTGTCGTTCAAAACTACATATGAATCTAGTTTATTTTTAATGAGAAGAGACCGCGATCCGAGCTTGTTTGTAGCTCGTGCGACCGCTCCGTTTAAATGAACATGTTTAAGGGCGTTATACGCGTAAAGTTTATTTTATTTATTATTCTTATTATTTGTGTTTGTGCCAAACACTGTTCACCTTTTACTCATTTTAGATAACATGTTTCCCCAATTAAAAAAAAAATGCCCCATATATTTTACATAATCACTCATCAGAATCACAAAATGGCCATTGCGGTATAGAGAGAAAAAAAGTAATTATCTTGCAGAAACAAGATAGTTCATATTGATACTAAATGCTATGATCTATTTCAAGACACCTGGCGGTTACACAGGGATACATTTTTGTGCGTTTTTAAAAACTAATGAAATTGAGTAAATTTTTTGCATAACTTTGAGTTTTGACTGTTACTGCAATTTTGAAAACCTACTTTGGTTAAATGCATTTTCACATTGGCTTTCACTTCATGTAATTTGATTTCGTAAGTTGCACACTATATGGTGCCTATTTAGTTGACCAGTGTTTGACACAAATAAAAAATACCTTTTTTTCGTGTACAACACCCTTAAGTGAAGAAGTTCAGTATCCAGTGTGACCACGGCCTTAGATATGTTGTCTACGGTGGAGGAGAATGGATCTAGATCAGGCAGTGTTAAATGTTCAAGCTGTATCAGGGGTGCAGTACGCGGAGAAGAGGGTAGCTGCTGAGCAATAGCGCGCGTCATCAATACGCCGTGCTTCTGCAAGGGAGGTTCGGGAAGGAGCGTGCCCGCGAGAGGTTGCATGAGGGGGGTAGGGTAGCTGTGGCCGGTCAGATGCTCCTGACGGGCATGTTGGAATGTCGGTAACAAGCGGGAGATAAAAAAACAGGCTGCGTGAGTATTCATTACCCCCCTACCCCCTAACCAATATCGCGGCGTGGTCGGGTTTCCCCTCCAGCTGGCCGCATGCAACAGGCAGCGCGCGACCTGTGCTTGGCCGTACAGCGCCGGTTAGCTAGGTGCACGTGGTCCCTCGTCCCGCCTTGGAGGGCCGAGGTTCGTCTCCTGCCAGTGTAGGTTACCACGCCTCTCGGGGTCTGCTGTATTGGCGCTGTAGACCTGGCATTGCAAGGTCCTTCGTGATTCCTCTACTTAGGCGTGTGATAAGTTGTGTAACGGGATCTTAGTTTTCACGTTCTGCCGTAGTAATTCTGGTAAGACTACTTTGCCGCTATGACCTCTTGACACCTGTTGGCCGTTAGGCCGAACCAAATGAAGCCCAAGCCGTTCAAGGTTTTAACCAACGCCTAAACTACTCGGTAACCATGTAACGACTGTCGCCGTTTAAGTACGGTCTTGAAACAAAGTTGCCCGAGTTTACCATCGCGTAAAGTTTATTTTGAATGGTTCACAACAGACATTTTTATATTAAGAACGTTTCGTGTCGTTTATAGTTTCGTTTGTTTTAATGTATGTATATATGTATGTGTGTATATGTATATAAACCTCTGACATTGACATTAGGTTGTTTATGGTAAAATGTCAAACAGGATCGCGTGGTGTGTTTATTGTACGGCTGCTTCTAGACATCCTGTATACAGGTTATTTACGGTAAAGTATTTTCGAAATCCTCGTATTTTTTCCTTTTAGCCAAATGTAAATGTCAGAGATTAATTTAACCTGTATTATTATTAGCGACCCTGGTTTTTTGCGAAAAGAATTTTGCGCCACTTTGTTCCAGTGCCTTACGTGCACATCTGCAATTCTCCTTCATGGTTATTGGCAGCGTGTCTATGTGAAGAGCCGTATCTTATTTGACTGAGCCAATTTCAATAAGGTCTCTGCAACACCGCACTTCTTGTGATTTTCCGGTAGAATCCCAAGGCTCGAGAGAGTTAAAATATCCCATCACTGACCACCAAGCAGAACTACAGGTGTGCGTGTAAGGCACCAAAACAAAGTGGGTCAAAATTCTTTTCGCGAAAAACCAGGGTCCCTAATTATTATTATTATTATTATGATTTTGATCAAATTGCTTTGATAGAGGAATTTTCCCATAAATGGCACCTGCGTGCTGTTGCATACTGTGGGATTTGACAGCTGTTTGACACGATGAAAATTTCAGCATTCGGATAACATATCTTTATTGTAGCCCTTTGCCCGCGAAGAATAACTCATGTTCTTCAAATACACTTAAATATATATTATAAAGGGTTTTTTTGGACGTGGGTGACGGGAAGGGGGTAGAACTAATTAGGAGCCGTGGTGGTCGAGGGGTTAGTCCTCTCACCTCCCACCAAGTCGACCCGGGTTCGATTACCGGCGGGGTCGGTTCCCGGATTTCCGTGTGTGGGAATCATGCCGGACAATGCTGCTGGTCGGCGGGTTTCTCGGGGATCTGCCGTTTCCCTCGCTCCTTCATTCCGATGCTTTTCCATACATCATGTCACCTCTCACCAGTGTCGACCCTAGATGTTAAGTGGCGACTAAAATATATGTGGTGCTGCGAATCCAATTCCAACTCGCCAGGCCGTGCCTACTACGTCGACGGAAATGCCGCCCCCGAGCGTCGAAAGTGGGCGTCGTGCCGCTCGGTGAAAGTTGCCGAGTTTTGTCTTCAATTTATAATCGCCGGTAGTAAGCTGTTCTGTGTAGCTCCGAGTAACGTACGCGAGCTGACTGTAGATATGGTGTGTCTCATACCAGGGCCAGATCGGGCAATCGGAGATGATTCCTAACTTCGAAATTAAACGTTCATATCAGCACGTTCTGACGGGTGTCTGCATGGAGTGTGTTCATTTTGTGAGGCTATTATTAAGCGCATAATAAAGGATTTCGGATTATTATATTCAATTTGTTTGTTTGCAGTGAATGTAGTGGGAATAATGCAACCTCGAAAACCTACTTAAAAATTACATTTAAAGTATTTAAATATAATTAAATCTACTCGACTTTCCACTGTGTGGTGGACACTGTTCAGATTTTTCAATGGTTAGTTTGAAGTATTTTTTATGTAATTTTGTAGTTTATTTTTACGGTATATTCACTCCCTGAACATTCAATTCACAAATAGACAAGTAAACATAGAATAGTTTGTTTTCAAACAAACTTTTGTTGATGAAATATTGAACTAAAACTAAGAAATTATATGTAGTTTTAGAAGTTAAATAGTAAATCTACTGAAGAACCCCCCCCCCCCCTCACCATCTCCCTTTTGGTCTCTGATCAATGGCGAAGACAATACATACATACTTATTGAAACTTACATAAACATAGAACTTTTAAAAATTTGAAAGTTTTCTTAAATTCTTTAAGGCTTCGTTTTAAGTGTCAATACGTGTCACGCCTGAATATGTACACATTTAATGAAAACATATTGAAGAACGTAGGCCTATCTGTACTGATACACAAATACCTTTGACAATTAGTTGCTTTGTAAAAGTACATAAATGTTTACAGTGCGGAAGAAGTACACTAGCTGTGAGGTCAGAACTTACATTGTTGACTTTGCCTTCGACGCTAGGAGAGGTTATTCGCGACGTATGTGAAGGCCACGCGCTAAGCTGAAAGCATGTGGAGTATGTGTGCATGCATCTCCCTGCGAACACGATACGTTCTGACGTCGATCTGTCCTATGTTCTCCTCACTCTTAGCAAGATGTACGAGAAGGTGCAGTGTGTTGCTGCCAGACGAGATGGCTGCCACGTTATACAGCATTTCAAACAATTTGTCGCGGTGGCGGCGCCTAGAAACTATGTAGGATGTCCATAAACATGATCAAGTGATCACTTGGAAATATCCCTGTTGAATTTGTATTATCAACCAGTGTATGGTTACGCGCGTATCTGCTAACGACGGAAAATGTCTAGCCTCTCTGGACACGTCAGTTAACATTTACTCGTGTACGATACATTTTACAGTTGGTAGGAACCTTATTGTAGTTTGATAGAAAAAGTTTATTAACCCTTTAAAGTATAAATATGTTGATGGTACTTGATTTTACTTCAGTATTGATTATAGTTAACAGCTAGTGCGGATCTCAAGAGTTATAAAGTGCAAGACGCTCAAGCTGGATCATATTACTGTGGAACGCTACATCGGACAATGCCTACCGCCCGACTCTTCTGGTATGTAGTTGCCAATAATAACTGCAATGGTATCCTTCAGTAAGACGATCCAACTCGCACGCTATACACTACATATAATGTACTTACTGTGAAATTTAGAGTAGAGTGCATTTTCGGTCCTATGTTCATGAAATAGTTTTGTCTCTCTATATGTAAGTATTATTCCTCAAAATATTGACATGCAATTTTGCAACATCCTATACACTGGGTAGTGTGACAGTCAGCTGAGTGGTGCAAAGTCACGTGTTGCAGAGATAACAGCGGTACCAAGGACTGCCAACACAACCGAAGAAGTGGAATTCTCACTTTAGACAGGCTATACAGAAGTATAGCCTGCAGGTTAGTGAAATCGCGATTTTTTCTGTCTCTACCTATAGTAAGCACGTATTGCAATCAATTGAATAATGTTACGACTGAGGATTTGGTTGTGTTCACTTACGGACATTACCTCTATTTCTCTCTCTCTCTCTCTTTCTTTCTCTCTCTCAAAGTAAACACGCAGCGTTTGGAAAGTGGTTGCGTTGGCAACCAGAGTGCTTCTTTTTTCTTGTCGTTTAACGTATTTTTAGATTCTTTAGTTTTGTTATTTGAGATCCGTCGAGTTCTAAAGGTCAGGAGTTTGAAGCATTATAAATAAGATAAGAGGAGATAATGTTTATATGAATCACTAATACATGCGTGTTCAGCGTGAGGAATATCAGACGCACAAATAATTGGCATAAGAGTGTCCTTAGGGTTTCATATTAGAGTATTTTGGCACACAAATTGTTCAGTAGTTTTACAAAACGAAATTCGTTTGAATGTCGTTACGCTTCAACGAAATGGAAGAATGCCAGGCGTCGATTCGTGAGGAATCTTTAAGTTGCTTTGATTCGTATGTGTGTAATTTTGAACTGCGGTCCTCATTCAGTTTTTGTTTCCTTCATAAAGTTTTTTTTTTCTTGTCGGGAAGTCATGCACATATTTTCCGTAAAGTACTTCCGCGCACTCTTTTAGTGTCGGGAAGTCACCCCCCACCCCCGGGGCCACTTCTTTAAAACCCCATTAATGGCTGGAGAACCAGTCTCCAGACGTAGACCTCATAACCTGCTGGGCATCGTGGACGTAAGAGTCAGGCCCACTGCGCCGCCGACCTGCGTGGATGAATAACGGATACCTAAGAAGTCGAGCAGTATAATAACGTGCCGCGGCAGCTTTCATAAATATTCATGCCCTGGTCGAACGACTGGTAGCGTAGCACGACGAACGAACATTGAACTTCGTGCCGCCGTGTGCGAAAACTATCGTGTGTCAAGTGTTCGTTAGGAAAGTGACGCTTCTATACAGTTGTTCCGATTTTCTTCCCACGTATTTATGATGAAGTAATAAATTGTTCATAAATTTATCACAGCGTGGACTTCACACTTTATAAATTCATCCACAACAAACTACGATTTGAAAGACTTTCTAGTATTGAAAAATTAGTACAGAAATTAAATGGATGGTACGTGGGACCAAATTGGCTCTGTTTTATATGCTGACAATAATTTATACCAGCGTCTTCGTATAAGTTTTGCGTTAATGTAATAAAACTTACGACTGTTTGGTAAGTTTTTTAAATTAAATTTATACCGTAGCCTATACGGTTCGAACTATGGGCAATACCGCTGATGACAGTTCCGCTTAATAAAAATATTTAGATCATGTAGTTCTTACATGACGTCATGTAAAAGTCAATTTTTTTGTTATTTCGCACTTGCTTATAGTAAAACCTCTCAACCTGCAGAAACAAGATGGAGTGGAAAAACGTGTCGTGACACAGTTAAATAAAACTCTTAGTATAACTCGAAGTTTTTTCGCAGTTAAAAACTAATTAATATGTTTTACCTAAACTCAAAATGTGTTTGAGTGAGTTGCGATTATTCCTTTTTAACGAATCTATTTAATAAAAAAAGAATAATGAAGGATCATGGCCTTAAATAAATTTGAATAAGATTTTGTCGACCTCTCATTTGTTATTAGCGTACCTTGGGCGGCTGCTGTCGTTCCCAGATGTGTCGAGGCACTCCTCCCGCTCCGCTGAATGTTTATTGCCGTCGTCTGGATGTGTACCGTCCCTAGCGACCGACTGTCCACCCCTGACGAGCTGCCCAATTGGCTAATCCGTCACAGCCACCCCCGGCGAGTGGGAGGGCAGGAATTGAAAATCGCGAGCCTGGCGCCAGAGACCATTGACTCGGCTCGTCATTTGTATTAGCAAGAGCGCCCTGACAGCGGACGGTTTATCAACTGGAGTGATTCTCTAACCTAGAATATCGTGGGCGGGAAAATGTGCAGTTGGGAGGGCGGCGCGACAGACATTTTACCGTGCGGCTCTTGAGGACTGCCCCGTTCAATTAATTACTCGGTCTTAATCGCGCGGCTGTGAACTACTATAGAATCGAATATACAGGGTGTCCAGAAACAAATCCACAATAAGCACACCACGCCAATCCTAGGCTGAATTGGAGATAAAATATTAGTGTCAAAATTTTGTACGTGCACAATGTGGCAACGCTGCACGGAGAAAGTCCTTTCTTGTGCTCTATGTCTAGATATTATTTTATGTACGTTTAGTCGCGAAAACGTAGAATCTTTTTTGGACTGCTCGGGATTTTAACCTGCACCCATAATATGCAGGTCAGAACAGTAGTTGTAATATAAGTAAGATCCAATACCATAGAGAGTAATACCGGATAGCTCTATGCAATTACTAAGAGTAAGCTTGTGAAAAATAACCTAGCGGTATGGTGTGAAACTAATACACATCTTGTATTATTTTTGTATAATTATTGTACTTTATTATTTCAACTTGTTTAACTTAATTTTTAAGAATTTATCGTACTGGTAATTTTTTTTATTTTCTCCGTGCAACGAAAATATGTTCTCCATAGATAAATTTTTTTTTCATGATTTTTATGTTGGCAGCGTACATCTGGAACAAATATAAGGTGCTGTTCTCTGGTGGTTTGGCGAGATAATACAATCAGAATTCTCGCCAAATCACTCAAACTGTCCGGTATTTATGTATAGTGTATTTGGTAAGATATCTGTGGAGCGCAATAAGAGGGTACTTACTATAGTGCTATGTTGCCACAATGTGCATATAAGATGCCGTCGTACAGCATTTTGTCACTTATATTTTAGTCTTCAATTTAGCCCAGGAGCAAAGAGCTGCATGAATTGAAGCTAAAGTAATTCACAAAGATAAATAACATTGAAAGAGGTAAATTATAATTTTTGCATATATCGTCAAGAGAATGATCGTGAGTGGGGGGGGGGGGATTACTATTCGGATGCTATTCATTCACTTTAAAGCACGGTTGAAATTATTTTTGGCTGCAGGTCTATTTGATTTGGCACGCGGAAAGTGTGGGTGGGTCTTCTGTGTTAACGTAATCTTGAAACGTACCTTACTCAGAATCTCGGCCGAGGAAGTCGTTCTAGAATATTAACGTTGTATATTCTGTTCAGAGGTTGTTGCATACGTTCTGCTTCGTTGCATTATTCATATGCTACTGTCCAAGATAAGAGTCTAAACGAGAGCAAATATCAAAAATCTGTATTTGTAATTTTCGTTTAAAATTGTTTTAAGCGTGTTGGCTAATTTTTTTTCAAGACCGTAAATACAATTGTTGTGGCTAATTATGTAACTGAAGAAATTGTAGTTCGTTGTCTACTAGTCGAAACGGAACAGTATAATTTCTTGCCTTGAAAAAATGTCAGGTGTAGTATAAGCTTGTCGATGCATAGAGCGTTGTATCTGGTGGTAGCGTATTTCTATGTATATATCCTACCTGTAATTCGGTAAGTAGTATACGGAAGTGGTGAAATAATTGTACGTGGTCTGTACAGTAGTCAAATTGATGCATGCCTTTATTTTTCATGTACTGAAAGACAAGATATTTACGAGAAGCGTCTACTTCTGCTTGCAAAAGTTAAAATTATTTTTTAAAAGTTCTGATTTTGCTTTTAATGCTTTATTAGTCTACATAATTGTTCTCGGGTTCAAATATGTATCGCAGTGAAGAACGAACCTTCGTGATAAAACTGTCAACACAGTTCTGTGCCGAGTACGTATAAAGCATGTTCGTTATTTGTTTTTAAAATAAAAAAACTAAATGAAATTACGTTGAAAAATTATGCATGGGAAAGCTCTTCAATGAGAAATTTTGTTCACTACTAGTAATTTTGGATTATTTACTTTTCTCTTATTGTTTATTGCATATAAGAAGAGAAATGTAAAATTTGCTATGGTATATCAGATTCCATTTACCTTACGGTATAGTACAGAGATGGCAGCTGAACTGTTAACGTGTAGTTATGTATTTAGGCCGCAATCAGTCCAGTTTTTTTTCTAAAGTTTCTGGATTGAATAAGACCAAAATATACGTTACCGTTCCTGCACAAGGTAAATAGAATTAATTTCAAATTGTTCATTTTTCTTCTCAGTATTAAAAAAACTAAAAATAATGCTGTGTCGAATAGCGTCGAGCCTTGCAATTACTAGTGCCACGTGTGGTAGTGCTGTAGTGCGCGCAATTTGTTCTCCAGTGCAGTTGGCAGGACTGGAGCGCGCGTGCGCCGTGTCTCCTGTTGCCGCGGGGGGCAGCGCCGGGCCCAACTAGAGTACACCGAGCGATTTGTTTGACTGACAGAGCCAATTAGAGTGAAGGAAATTCAATCTCGCAGCCGAGGGGCTGCGGGGCCGGGCTCTCCACTAGCCCCTGGGGGAACTCCGGGCTTTGACTCCTGGATCCGAACCCCGCGCACATGTGTGGGGGAAGCCGTGGACGTGTCAATATTTAAACCGCGGATGATATTTCAAACGGGTCTTTTATTCCTCGTGAAATGCGCTGTTAGAACCTTGTTTTCCGAGTCTGTGGCGTAGATGGGTATTTTGATTTTCGCATGCGAGCGTTTTTAAAATACATATGCAGCCACCCAGCATTAGCAGAAAATTAAACAAATCGGTGAGATGAATAGAGTATTACCATAGTTGAGGATATTTCTGAAAGAAGGGCACGTTCACAAACATTGAGTTTTTGGGATGTTGACATAAATATTTTGTTGTATAAAGAATTTCAAAAATAAAAATAAAGTTAGGGTCATAATGCAAATAATCTGAAGGTACACATATTGTAATCGTTATCTGCAATCCCTCTCGAAATGTATAGTAATAAATAGACGTTGGTGTGCATAGATGATTCACTTTAAACAAAATACTCTTCTAACCTTTATTTATAGAGTACCATAAAATTGTAAAGGAACACACTCACAATAATATGGAGATGTTTAAACAATTTACCGAAATGGGGCACATAGTTCTACGTGTTGGTCTTAGGGAAACTACCTCAATTATTGTTCATGTGAATTAACGTGTACTTTCTTGCCATATTAATGTATAGTGAAATGAGTGTTAATGCACGCGTAGGTTAACGACAGCTTATTCTGCGTGCTATAAGCCATTCACGGTAAACTGGGCGCTTCTTTAGGATTTGCGTAAGGAATCGACCAGTGGTCAATATATTATTTTATTCTGGCCTTGACATTAAATTTTATGAGCAATAAGTGTACATTATGTGCATTATGCGTATGGCAACGGTTATATAAAGGACTGGCGGGAATATAATTGGAATAAATGAAAGGTTTAACAGGGCTTAAAATATTTTTCACTTCATTGTGGCAAACCGTATTTGTGTTATACAGCTTGAAATACAAACAATATTGTACGGATACTGTAGTACTTGTAACCAAGCAAATTGTTAGATAGTTTTACAATATTTTTCATTGCCCGCTTTCTTCTTTGTGATGTACCCCCATGAGAAATTGCTCGTTTCTTCTCTTTTATCCCCGGTGTTTGTAACTAACTTGTTATATGTAAAAGTTCTCTTCCATACACTACAATTGTTCCGTGGGTGTAGAAAGTACTTTACGGCCTTTTGATTTGGATAAGTGCATGGCTAGACTTATACAGTTCAAAACGTATTCAAGCAGAAGCTAAACTGTTAGTAAAGATGAAACAAGAAAGAAAGTATTGTAAAAATTTGAAAGGCAACCTCATTAACCTCCTCATTCTTTTAATTGGAAAACTTTTTAACTTTGATAATTTAATGATTGTTCTTTAAGCTAGTTATTGTAGTAGGCGTATTATGCAAGTAAGATATCACGGCAGATTTGCGAGGATTTTTTCCGTTCCAATTATAAAAATACTGAGTTGCCCGGATGGTAAATGACGGCGTATGCTAATCTCCTCTAACCTACATCGTCATTGCCATCCCGGGGCCGCGGCTGCCACCAAGGCGGTCTGGTTCGATCCCCGGCGGTGTCGGTCCCCAGATTTTCGCATGTGGGAATCGTGTCGGATTATGTCGCTGGGCGGAGATCTCTCGTTTCCACCACTCTTCTCATTCCGGCGCTTATCCATGATAAGGCTTCATTCCATGTCTTCTTTCAGGGTAAGTAGATTGTCTACGGGCACCCAGTTTTAAAATCTGAACTCGGGATACAATACCCTGGACCTCGGATATCATCCTCCTACGATATTTATCTCCTATGACGAACAAGAATCTCCATTTCAGGAACTTAAAGCAAGCGTGTAGAAGGCATATGTTGGCCTTTGAAGGAGGTTATTCAACACCCACGTGTTGGAACTGGGTTGTGTGGACAGTCGGGTCGTGTAATAGCTGCCACTGAGTCGTTTGTCAACGGTCTGCTTCGTTGTCGTGACCTAACAACGGCTGCCTCGGACCTGTCGGTGCCCTTTTCGATTTCAACGCCTTTTCTTGTAAAATGTTGCCTAAGCGCCGTGAACAGGTTATGCACACTACAACCATTTAAGGTACTCAATATTTTTATGGCCTTTGTAGAATGAACAGCACCCAAGATATTATCCTCCGTGTAGGCACCATCTGAACATTCTTTTGTCAGTTGTTGTCAAGTGTTACTTGCATTGCATACCCAGTTATCTAAATGTGCCGTGCATTTGTTGTGAAGAATTACGAGGTTTATCAATGCACGCGTTATGATAGGTAAGAAGGCTTTTACGTTTCACCGACAACGATGTCATTAGAGACCGAGACAGTTTGAAAGGATGACCATAATCGTGAAAAGAATTCGACCATGTATTTGTTAAGGAATCATTCCAGAATTCGCTCAGAGCGATTTCTGGAATCAATGGCAAACTGAAATCAGGATTTCTGGTGTTGGAAATGGAACTTGGGTCCTTCCGAATGCGAGTCTAACATCTAACTGTTGCGCCACCTCGCTCTGTCATTGTATGTGGAGAACAATCGGTGGATTTTCTTGGAGCTGAAAAGCCCAGTTTTGAGGACGCAAGAATGTATTTACTAACTTAATTATTCCTCAGGGTGTTCGGCACTAAAGTACATCTGAACCGAGAGGGGGGGGGGGGTTATATGTTACCTTCTCGCCGAATGCCTGGTACGCATACTTGGGAGGTTAAAACACTGTCTCAGAATGTATTGTGAAAATTACAGGTGAATGTTAATGTAAACGTGCCAAGTAAGAGCATGGCATGGATCCGAAGATTGATCCGGCACTTGCTGAGATCTCTAGCTGTGGTTTCCTTAATATATTACGAACATAAATATAACGCTTTTGAGCTTTATTCTTCCTGTCCCCTGGTCGTTTAGAGTTTATTGCCCTCTCCCTGCCTTTCTCCTTACCTTTTCTCAAATATTATTACGGCCGTATGGATACTATTATTCACAGGCCTTGTAAGTGCAGTTTGCCTTTTGTTGGTTATATACACTAAACATAGGTTTCGATTTCGTCATTCTGAGTTTTAAGTAATTGTTTTATGTTCAGCTTTTCATAATTTTACTTTAAATGAAGCCATACTTGTATATATTTTGTTATTTACTCTTAGCTCTTTTTTGCTAGCAAGGTGCGCCGGTATGTAAGCTGTTTCTAATGTTCATTTAGCAAAGGCGAAACAGCCAAAATAGGCATATGCGGCAGTTTTTAAACTGTAAACTTTTGTTACCATAATGCAAAGCATCAGAGAGACAGTTAGCAGTGGGCTTCAATATTGAGTCATAAAGTGGAAGTGTCACCAGGGAAACATCTCATCGAGTCGAGCAGACAATGGGAAGACTGCGCGCCAAGTTCGGAGCCTTGGGCGTAGAGATAATTAGCAAGGATATTATACAATTCCGGACTGGACTGAACTTGGACTGGATTACAACATGGAGCGGACTTAAGGTCATGTTCTTTCATTTATTTCAAACAATTGCAAATGACTCCAATATTTTTTAACCAAATGCTATGACAAAAAATTGAGACTGTTTACAATACGATACACAATTTTGCCAAAAAGTTTTTAAAATAATGTACCGTTTGCTAGCAAAAAAATATTTTGCTTCATTTTGGCTCATTTTGACCTCAAAATAGGTGATATTTCAAGAGCAAAAATCTAAAAATCCGTTTGGTGTATTGCAATACAAAAATTCAGATACGAACGATGATATGTAGGCCTAAGTGTTAAAACTGTCAGAATAAATGTTTAATAAATGTGTTAATTTGCGTTTAATTAATATTTTTGAAACCACTGCAAAACTAAAGAGCGAGGGCTTAAAGTGAAAGCGGATTGAAATGCTTATGTAGTAAAATTTTCGATCCAGATTGGCATGTAAACATGGCGTGAATCCTGACTGAACATTGTGTAGACATCTTCTTACCAAACATTGAAATACAGAAGAAAGGACTGTCTTGAATCTAAGAGGTGAACATTTGTTGTTGAAAAATTGGTTTGAATTTACTCGCCAGAATATTTAGTTTGATTCATTTTGCATTTTATTTTATTTATATAACATAAACCAGTTTTATTTAGTCCAGGGTGATTTTAACCTCTTGTATAACCAAAGAAATTATTCAATATGGCGGCCGCTTCGTATTCGCTTAGTTTGGTCCGACAGGTGTTTAAAAGTAAGCTTTCCAACCAGTATTCCACTCTGCAGTCCACCTCTCCAACTGGACTGAGTCACTCTATTCATACTTCAGTTCGGTCCAGATTGAATCCGGATTGAAATTTTAGTATAAGGCGCGTGAGTGGATCTCCTTGCTGCTCGAGAACCACTATAGTCCTCGACCAGGAAAAATACCGTAATAATGACAGAGCCGTTTAATATACTAATTTTAGCATTAGTTGGCAAGCCGTACTTAAAGTCTTGGGACTCTAGCTAATTGTGCCACGTACATAAGGATGTCAACATGACCGTGGTTAAGGTTCACTGCACGGTCCGTTCACCTACTTATGTTCAATCACGCTCGCCCTTAAGCGGTTATAAATCACGATATTAACCGTGATAAGACAAAATTTCACCTCGAGGAGTTAAAATGGTAACCCGAGTAAAGTTTTTCAAGCGTTCAACTAGGTACAATGGCGTGTTCTCGATCAATTCCTAGTTACCCTGCTCTCTAGCAGGGTAATATGCTGTCACAGTCGAATCTTGTCAGTTGACTCGGGAAAAAATAAACAGCGAACATAATAACCAAAACTGAATGCTTGGTATTCATAATATCGAAGGTGGGAGAACGTAACGAATAATGTATATAATATAATTTAAAACATTCTGCGGTCGTCGTTTCAAGCAATGACGTCCGTTAACCGTGTGTCTTCCATCTTTCTTTGTGGGCGCTGTTCCCTCCATGTTTGAGTGTGGTGGCACAACAAATAAAAAGTAGACGCTCGTCTCGGATTCGGAAGGATCTGGGGGTTCGATTACCTGTGATTATTTTCTGAAATAATTCCAGACGATTGCTAGGATGGTTATTCGTCTTATGCCATTGTCAATTCGTTTCCTCTGACGTGTGTACTGCTACCAGCCTTTTGACATGTAAACACACGATAAAATGAAATAAAATACTATCGTTCCAGGGCTTACCAGTGATCTCTAATGAAAAAATAAAATGTAATACATCAGTACAAGTTATTAATACTTGTGTTAACCTAAATGCGGTTTTTAAAAATTGCTTGAAGCGTTTTTATTAACTCTACTTATATAAGGTGCAATTATAAAAAAAAATAATATAATATGGAAGCCATGTAATACAGTGTTTTTTATATTTAATTAAGATGACGCATATGCATGACATATATTCATCCTAGGTTATTGTTTTAGTTTTCCGTAGTGATTTAAATTTTTTATTTTGTATTCCTGGGGTGAGATGTGGTGAACTACAAGATCACAGTTTAAGAGAATAATACTATATCAGGAATGTTTTTCCCCGCAAATATTTTATGTCGTAAACCAGTTAATACTGTTTGTGTACTATAGCAGTATTGAATATTATTTTTGAAATACTATGAGTTATATACGTAATTGATGGCTCTATCATAGGAAAATTGCTTTCAGTGTACAGTATTTGCATTTTTTTTCCATACTACCTCTTCTTGAACTGGTATTTGATATAATTATTAATAGTGTTTCCCACTATAGGTGCGTTGTGCCAGACGCCCAGCTGCTATAACGGTACAGATAAATAAGGAGTTATGGCGTGCATGATTCAGACCTGTAGTCGTGTTGCTTTTAATTGCCGCTCTCGCCAGAGGACAGTTTGAATAATGTCCGCCTTCCGCGGAGATAAATACTACCTGCTTGGTTGCTGTACTGTGCGCGCAGCCTGCATTCCAGGGGTTTCGCGTAGCCGTGCGACTTGCTCGTTCTTGGGAGAAACTGGTTTTATTGTGGGAAGGAGGTGATCGTTACGGGTCGGTTACGAATATAGATTCTTAATTAACTTACCAAGTGACAGTACTTTACCGTTTTAGGTGAGCAAATTATAGTCGGTCTGGAGGCGGATACATGCGGTAGATATGTAGTTTAGTAAGCCAAGGTTCAAACAACTGCTTTTGTAATGACATACTGTCATTTTTTTTTCTAGGTGTAGTGTTGCGAGTCGTAAACTTTGGATTGTTTTATGCTAATTTAATTTGTGAGTTCTGTGATCGCACATTTTACGAATCAACATAATTAAGCCTACTTATTTAGACGCGCGCTCATACATTCATACATACATACATACATACATACTTACATACATGCATGCATGCATACATACATACATACATACATATATATACACATATATACACACACATACGGTCGACGGCTTTGGGCGTACTTTAGTTTCTACAATTCCTTAATTGTTGCCGCTTCATATTCATTTCGTATCACCCTTACCGTCAAGGCCGTTCAAGTGTTCATTAAAATTGTCACATTAGCAATATCACTTAAATAGTTATGTGTGACAAAGTGTATGTCTCGCTAATATTCCAACAGGACAGAGCACGTTGAGTATGTATGTAATGAGACGCTATCAGAATCTGTATTCAATCGCCCACAGGCGTTCGGCTGCGGTGGCCGAATAGTCAGACCATTCGCTTCCCGCCAAGGTGATCTAGGATCGATTCCCAGCAGGGTCGGCGTCCAGATTTCCGCATGTGGGAATCGTAGACGATGTCACTGGTCAGCGGGTTTTCTCGGGGATCTACTGTATTTCCCGCCGCTGCATTCCAGCGCTGCTTCATAATCACCTCATGGCACCACTCACCAGCGCTAAAAGACCTCGATGTTAAGTGCTGACCAAAATCTCTCTCTCCTTCACGGGCGTTCAGAGAGCAGGGTCACGCTATTAGCTCTTACCATCACTAAAATTACACACTTGTTGAAAATCAGGTGCGACCTCACGAGCAAACCGCAGGAACAGGTTCGTCTTGATTTTGACTGTGGAGGTTGGTCTACCATGTATGTCGTATGGACAGGTTTGGCGAGGGATAATTTCCGCCACTAGTTGCGCGGGTGTTGTAAGGGGGAAAATGTATGCCGGCGCTAATGGCGATAACTTCTGGTGCAAAACCGAACATTGTCTAACAGCATCTACGGTAATGTATGTATAATCTACTTGGTAATATTGGTAATTTGATCTCAGTCGTTCGATTAAACTTTTTTTTTTTTTTTTTTTTTTTCGAGCGTACTAAAATTGGAGGAATAGTGTGTGGGCAACCTTTAAAAACAGAGGCAGAAAATTTCAGTCGCCGATCTGGCAGACCTGTATTATTATACCAAATTCAAACAGTGCAGAATATACTTTTAGACTGGTACGAAATACGTATATGTCATTACAATTCAGTGTAATAGTAATATTTACTGTCCAAAATGCTAGCGGTAACCTCCAAAAATTTTCATTACAACAAGGTATTGCAAAGTGAAGGTTTTCTGACATATAACCGAAGCTTTTTGCATTAATTAAGTATTTAATTTATGAAAATTAGTTTAAAATGTAAAAAATGTAGGCTGTGTGTTCAGAAGGGCTAATATTTAACAAATATGTAATTTTTTATTTCATACCTGAATTACGTTCATGTAGCGGCATTTTTGCTTGATAAACTCCTCCAGACTTCTTGTCGTACAAAAACACTACATTTCAAGATCGTTTTCCTTGTTCAGCACTCGCTCAAGCTCCTTGCAACCTACTTTCTTGTATGTAGCCTATACACGAGGGAGCCGGTGTTTTTTTACTTTCTACGCGCGCTTTGCTGTTGTTCGTCTTCTGACGGCTATCGTCCTATCTCCCGAGCAGAATAGACCTGAGTGGATTCGGCGAAGGGATCGAGTTGAATATTTATAAACTCCTACATGGCTAGGCTGTACTCGCACAAGGCTTGCAACCGGTTTTAGAGTCATGCCTACTCGATAGAGTAAGGTTACAAAATGTGCCTTAAGGGCGTTGGACACGTAAAATTTTATTTTTTTATATTTGTGCCAAACACTGTTCAACTTTTTTGCACATCAGATAACACGTCATTTCCCAAAATAAAAAAAAAATAAAAATTAGGCCCCATAGCTTTTGCATAATCACTCATCAAAGTCACAAAATGACCATTGCGGTGTAGCCAAAATAAAAAAAAAAGTAATTAACTAATAAATTCAAAATTACAGTAACTGATAGTCAGTGTATCAATGCATTTTAAGACATGGTTGACAAAAGTTTGTTTTGAAAATTTCAGTAGTTGCCAAAAGTCAAAGTTATGCAAAAATTGACTCAGTTTCATCAATTTTTTAAAAATACAAGAACGTGTCGCTTTGTGTTCACAAAAGTGTCTTGAAGTAGCTCACATCATTAAGAATTAATATAAATTATCTTGTTTCTGCAAGTTAATTATTTTTTATTATTTTGGCTACACCGCAACTGCCATTTTGCAACTTTGATAGGTGATTATGCTAAAACTATGGGACCTAATTTTTTTTTTTTTATTTGGGGAAATGACATGTCTTCTGGTGTGTAAAAGTTGACCAGTGTTTGACACAAATAAAAATTTTTGAATTTTTACGGGAGTCACGTCCTTAAGAATTCCTATCCGGAAGCGCCAGCATAAATTAGAACTTTCCGACTACGGCGCAACTGGCGGCGGAAATTTCCCTTTGTCACACTAATAACATTTATATTCGTAAGATGGCGACCGGGTGGACTTATTTTGCGCGTTCGAGTTCTAGAAGAGTGGAAGTGATAAGGACGACACAGAACGAGCATTACGCCTCTCCCTAACCTCTAGGTGCAAGACACTGAACGGCCGCGAAGTCTTCTCGCCAACTCTATTCTATGAGACATTCAGTGGTGACCGTATCATTTTATGACGTAATATTTAAGCCGTATATACACGCTTTTACCTTTTAAAGGACACTGCACTAAGATTTTCACACCTATGAAAGGCCGCTAGAAAATATGCTTTGCTGAGTAGTGTTCAACATGAAATGGATATATACACACGTGGAATCTACTGTGAATGCTATTCCTAAGAAAATGTCAGTCACGTTGAGAAGTTTTCGAATAATCTTGCAAAGGCCTGGGCTTGGAAAGCCGCTCGGCACGGCACCCTGTGCAGGAGAGCATCTTAAAATGTAGTCGAATTAACCTTAATAGTTAGTTGGACCTGGTGCGTGAGCTGTGCTGTAGCGTGATATGGAAAGTATTTTTTACCATGCATAACTTTAAACGTGTTTCCAATGCAATGATCTACGGAAAGGAGACACTCCAAACTATGTCTCTGTCGTATTTAAATACCGCCCACTTATTAAAAACATGATTGCCAGCTCTTTAAAAATGGTAAAAATGCTAAAGCTGAGGAAATATAAACAGTAATCGTGAAACATGATGATAGAAACCTGCTTTGGTCTTAAACACATGCAAAATAACGGTTATCGCTCGAAGTCTCGTTGAACACCACTTCCTACTGAAACCCTGCAGGCTAGTTTAGACCTCTGAACTTAAGATTCGAAGTGGTGTTCAACGCACGTATTGGAGTCGGCTTATAGCCTTCCCCGTTGCCGTGCCTCAAACGGAGATAAAAAGCTATGGTACAAATAACTGTTAACCTGAGAGACAGCAGTGATGGTGATCCTACCACTGTGGGGTGGATGTGCCACCTCGCAGGGACTGGGGGAGGGTTCGCTGAGTATGTCGGCGTTCAGGGTGCGTCAGTAGTGCGAGGAGGTGCGGCAGGTGTTTGTCGACACTGTGTCGCACTGCGCCCCGGCGTGTTGCAGCTAGCTATATATGTTTACACAGGTGCGCTCTCTGGATCAGCTCCCCGTGGGCCGCACGTGCTGGCGCCGACGCCTCCTTGTCACGTGACCGCCTTTCCTTCCTCTTACTATACATTCCCCCGCATAACTCTGCCTGTCTTCAACCAAAGACTGTTGGCACTTTGCACTAGGGGCTATCAGGCAGGTGGCGTCCCAGCGAGACTGCGACTTACTGTACTACATGCGCGCGTCCTGCCCATCATTTATGTTCACAATATACGAAACTCTGACACTCTTATATCATTACAGACAGCCAACATTACCTTACTTGTTTGTTTCCCGTATTTGTCTCAGGAGATCTACATAAATGTATTCAAAATATTTTATTTGAGCCTAATTAGTTATTGATATATAACCAAAAAAATAAGACACATAAACACTGGTATCCTATGTAAATTCCGTGTAAAAATTAATTAATATAATGTGGTTAATTTAACTATAAACTAGAGCACGCGAATAATTATGTTAAGAGTTCCCAGAGCCTAAGGACTTCACAAGGGCTCGTTGTAACGTTCTGTTTTCAAGGTCAGCTTCAGTCACGCGTGGCTTCGCTAGTTTGCAGGTATTTTGTAGTTTCATGATATTTTAACGACCGAGGCAGGCAGCGTGTAATACAGGATACTTAAGGTGGAGCTGTGTGTAGAGCTTCGACCGTTACGAGATTATTAGACAACTTCTCTCATCGCACGTGAGTGATGTTTGCTTAGGAATAACATTTAAAGAACGTTAAACGTGCGTATACATATTTCAGGTTCACTACTACACGTTAACAATTAGTTGTAGTCTCCATCTTGAATTTTTTGTATTTTGTGTCATAACGTTTCTTCTGGCTAAATCCACGGAACTTCAACTGAACTGCAGAATAGAACACATATTGATAGAATTTTTGGGACAGTAAATCTTTATTTTCCGTTACTGTTAGATATCGTTTTGTTGTTATAAAATTCTTCTATATGTAACAACAGTAACGGAAATTAAAGATTTATGGTGCCCAAAATTCTGTCAATATATATTATATTCTGTAGTAAAGTTAACTTTCCATGAATTTAGCCAGAAGAAACGTTATGACACAAAAGACAAAAATGCAAGATTGTGACTATCACTCACTCTTAAAGCATAATTTTCTAGCGGTTGATAACGGTGAACACAGGCGTTTTGGCGGTCTATTTTAGGTATGCAAATATTGGCACAGAATTTTGTAAAAGGTATAGGCGGGTACAATACAGCTTTGTATTTCATAAGACGTCATATAACAATAGGGTCAGCTCTGAAAGTCTCATACAAGCACGTTGTCGGCGAGAATACTTCAAACCAATTCTGTGACATACGTCTAGAGACTAGGATGTGCCGTGATGCGCATGCTTACCTCTTTCGCAGTTCTAGGCCTCTAATGAACAAATTACATCTACCCAGACTGCCACCTTAGTATCGTATTAGCGTCATTCAGTGGCAGCAAATATGCATTGTCAACTGACCTCGGTAGGTAGTTAGTTGTGCGCGCCGTGACTTTATTAAGACTTGGAGCTGGGTGGTAAGTGTTTTGAATTGGCAGTTACACGACACCGTCTCAGCGTATGATATATTAATGTTGATAATAGGTAGGGACTAGACCATCTCACGAAATAACTTCAGTACAAGCTGAACCTAAAGAACATGTATATTTCCACAATAGGACCACAGTACGTCAGATACGCCTTTGAAAGCTGCGGACCAACATGAAAATTGCTTATAAAAATAACTGACAAAATCCATTGTTACTTGAGTGAACTGAAACTAGGTACTAACGAAGCGTGAGGAAACATAAAACAGAAGTCTACCCAGCAGATATTTAAATTTCCAGTTTTCTATTTCTCTAGTAACACGTAAAAACAGTGTTCATGATGCGGAATAATAAATTTCAGTGTTTCAGTGCATGCCAATTTTAATCATTGCAAACAGAACAAAGAGAAAATGTGTTAATGTGAAACAGAATTAAGACGTTTCAAGATACTAGTAGTTAAGGACACTGCCTGTCTCGAGAGGCCTGGAGAAAACATTGGTAGGGATTTACATGTAAAATTATATTCGGTGGAACTCGGTCAGCCTTTAGCAACTCGCGAAGATAATATATACAGTGGAACATCGTAAATACAAAGTAGTTTCTTTCCCCTTGGAATTATATGAGAATTTAAGTATTAATTTATAATGCTCAATAAAGGGTTTCCCAATACATAAAACAAAGTAATATCAAGTTCAGTTAAGAAAGCATGATGTTGGTATAAGTGTTTGTATTTTGGGACTAAACGTCCTGAAAATATATTTACAGAACCTTTTTGAATTTTTGTAAACACTATTTAATACAAATCTCATTGCTACGAATTGCAAAAAAAAAAAAAAAAAGTTCCCTAAAGATTATACTAATGAGGTTCAACTGTATTTTTACAGGAAAGGAAGAAAACATTAAATAAAATTTCGAGTTGTTTTTTATAACGAGACTTGTTTGTTCACAGTTGACATTTTATTGAAAAACCTGCGTAAAAGATCCTGTAACAAGGTAAGCTGCACAGAGATGAACAAAAAATATCAGTGATGACATATGTAGGTTCGAAGTGTATTGAGCTACGTTTAATTTAATTTAACATTCAATTCCTTGGCATTGTTCTTCCAGGGTTCTGGGTTAGGTAGCGCCGTTTGGTCAACCAAAATTCAAATAGTTTTAATTAATTTTAATATTTGGGCAAGGCGTACTTTGTTGTGTAGACATACACAGTGACCATTTTATTTTGTAATGGATTTTTTACCTTTTATGGTTTTTTATTTAACTGTATGTACCAAGTTAAAATTTACGTAAAACTGTTTAATGCAAGAAAGGAAAACCGTCTGACTTAACGAAATGAAATACTTTACACTGTAGAACAGTGCCGCGGGATGCGTCCAGACAAGTGTAAAAACAGGTTTTAATTTTTTATTTAAAAATCAGAGCGGTAGCAGTACTTCATTCCAAATTAAGTATATATATTTTAATACAAAAATAATCGATAATGTTTTTATGTGTCTCTTTACGTATCCTGTGGCCCTGTTCTTCAGTGTGAATAATTTCATTTCTGCAAGTTAGTTTTCGATTCTAGCATAAAACTGTTTCATGCCTTCCACATGACGTTATACGTAAAATATAAAAGCTAAACACGTTTTTATTGCAGTAAATAAAAGTCGAAGTGTATGTGTACAAAACAAACCACATCTAGTACAAATATAACAATTATTAAAACTGTTACAATTTGGGATGAACTCCTTTTCTTGAGTGGCAAGAACATCGGGGAAGACTCGCGGATCTAAAACGACGCTACTTTCACTCACATAACTACCTCTCGTTGCTAAAGAAACGTTATGATAGTCGCTGCATCGCGTGGTGGTTATGTAGCTCACTCTCTGCTGAGATTACATCCTAGTACATTCAGCCTACAGTTTAGTACCAATAGATCCGCGTATGTCTAGAGTGGTAGGTGCGAGAGACACACAGCAGCGAGGCCCACTTACACGTTGTAAAAGCTGCTGTCTTTTCTTTTATTACCAGTATGCAGTAATAGTGTAGAAGCGAAAGAAATAACACCGCGTGGAAACTATCTGCACTACGCGTAAGTGCGGCGGTTTGCCTGGAAACTTGAGAAAGTCTTGTCCTAAAGGTTTGTTTTCTCGTCAGCTGAAGGTAATAAGGGGAAAAAAAAGGTTAGCTATACCGGGCAAGACTGGTGAGTACAGTAGTAAATTGGCTCGCAGTGCTTTCTTCGTAGTCATTTTTCAGTGGACTTAAAAATTATGTGACTATAATTTTATATGTATATTGTACGGCGTAAAGCTAAACGGATACATTTAGGCTATGTTTGTGTTTTACGACATATTTTAATATAGATAACACTATTAAACGCCTGATTAGCAAATTCATCGGCCTCCCAAAATACATGCTTAAAAAGGCGTGCTGTATTAAAAAAAAAAAAACGGAAGCATTGTTTGTAATATATACTGGGAATAAGTTTAGCAGTTTCGCATTGTACAGAACTCTGCTCGTGTGCTCGGTTTGCAGAAAATGGGGCATCAGAAATAACGTTCTCAAATTTTAAATTTAATTGCAGAGGTATACTGCTGTTACAACATTTTGATCTTAACGGCTTTAATTGTTGAGCATAAGTTGAAATTACGTTTTATGAGTAGTTGGAATAAGTAACCTTCGTACAGACTAGCAATTAATCAAATTGTTTTGGTAACTTCTATGTTTAGTTTTTGGGTTTTTTTGTGATATTGTTTTATTTGTCGTTTTGCTCATTTTTCTCATTTCGATAATATTAAAAAATGGACAAATGTGAATAGAAAATCTTATAGTTGACATAAATAATTGCCCGTTGTGAGCTACGTAGGCTTTGAGTGTTGGTTAAACACGGCCATTGTTTTTTTTTTTTTTTTTTTTTTAAGTGCGTTTTAAATGTAACAACATTATGAAAATTCAGCGTACGGAATTTGTTTGGCAGGAGTAGTCCGATTGTCGTCCCGTGTCCTAGATCGACTTGCCGTGCCAGCAGCGCGGCGCCGAGGGAGGAGGTGGCGGAATGGATGATTTTTACAGCGTGCTCGAGTCTCCTGGAAGGATCGGCTCCATTAAAGTTTCATGGTGGCGCGCTCTTGTCATCGACTTGCGTCCCAGCCCAGCCTGCCTTCTGGGGGTAGCGCATGTCTACTGGCGCACCAGGGTCATCTTTCCCTGCCGCTTCACACACTATCTCTCTCGTACGTGGACGTTGTTCCATTGGGGAGACCCACTAACACATAACTGAGTAACTATCTTCGGGAAAACACTGCGAGAGAGTTTAATTTCTCCACCATACAAAACACGCACTGTAAAACAAGAAAAAAAAGAGGGTATGGGAGTAAATAACTCAGGATAACAATGTAGTAACGAACATTTTTGCTTAAATGAGTAAAATGTTGGAAACTATTGTATGTGTGACATGACTATTAATAACAGTTGTAAATACAGTATGTAAATTAAATTGTAAGTAATAAAACATTCCTACTAGAAACAATTGTTTTAAGCGATTCTAATTGTTGCAATTTGTCAGTTACAACTTTGTCTGTGTGAACCATTAATATGTGTGCGTATTGTATGTATACAGGTTGCAGCTGAATTCGACCGACAAACTTCGAGAGGTGATTCCTTATGAAAAAATCAAGTAGGAAATATACGAGGCACTTTGTACCTAATACTTATATTAAGGGTGGTAAGGTTCCTTAATCGTGGGACATTTTAAGACTATTTTTGTAAAATAATGGAAATGGAGAAGCATTTAACGATAAGTTGAGCATTGTTTTAGACCACCGGCACCTTGAATTACACATTAGAATCACATCAATACCTTGCACCCTAATACAAAATACTAGGGTGGCTACCCCTTTTATTACATGCCACTTTTCTACCATCAGGAATTACGAACTTTTACTACGGTTTCCTACTAGAGAAGCACGTCAGAAGTAAAAACGGTCGCCTTGTAAATGCGTAGGACCAACTGTTTTCGTGTAAATTTCGTGAAAAGATAGGCTGTGGTTGTGTGTGTTAGGCAGAAGCACTAAGGTTGTCGTTGACTGACGCATGCAACGCATTATCGCCTCTCCGCGCAAGCTACTCAGCTGGCGTGCAGTGCTTCACTATTATTCTTTTCACTATGGGACTTGAAGTGGTGGCCACATTTATTTTATTAATGGGTAGCATATTTGAAAGTCTAATGCTTGTTTCTGTAGTTGTGTTGTGATACGGCAGTCTGAAAAATCCATTTTTGGCCACTTTGAGGAGCCCGAAAAATAATGTTTCTAATAAACGTGCCGAATTTATAAAACTGTAGCGACATAGTTTGGAGTGTTATTTCTTTTCGTAGATATAATGCGTTGAATAGTTTCGTTAGAAAAGAATAGCCGTAAATCGCTGCAACTAATTTGAAGCGCAGGTCCAGTATGGTATTCCACGCGCGACGTAGCATTAAGTTGTTATTGAGCATAGGACGTGTGTTACAGAGGACGAACCAGCGTGTGTTTGGACTAGAGGTTTCAGCTGAGCCAGAGGCGCGGCTAAGTGTAAGCCGTGTTCCTCTCGTACCGTGTAATGACGGGCGAGAGCGCGCGTGTGAACCTGCTGCAACTGACAACGCGAACAAAACCTGCCTCTGCGCCCCTCCCACCTCCACGGTGATTTGCTTGCCCCGTTTCGCCTTTCGCACCCTCCCCCCTCCTACCCTCCATCTCCTAACCGGTGCAGGTATTGCCTGCTCGCTCCTCCGGTAATTAACCTGCCGGACATGTCTGCCTTCCACGTGTTTATTATATTGTAATTACTTTTGGACGGCCGGCGGGGAGGAGAAATGCCCATGCCAACTGTACAAGCCGCTATATATCTTTCAGCCAGTGACCTGTAGTGTGATTATGTTTCACGTTCGCATTTCTCTTGTGAGGGGGGGGGGGGGCAGTCGAGGTCAGACCTCTCGCCTCCCTCCTAGGCGATCCTGGTTCGTTCCTCGATGTGTCCGGCCCCGGATTTTTCGCGTGTGGAAAACGTGGCCGGTGGGTTTTTTCCTCGGAGGACCTCCATTTCCTCCGTCGCTGTTCCGCACTCATGCCGGCCCAACCTTCGGCCTGGTCATTTCGCGTCAACGCTGTGACCCTGACAGACGTGTTGTCCAGTAACATTGGCTGTTGCTCCAGCCTGACATAATGCATGCTAATTCTGTTTGGTACTGAGAATCTGTCGTCATGATTTGCCTCCGCGGCATTGGCGATGGGGTTAAATGTGACTATGAAATAGGTTAACGTCCCATTTCACTATTGCTGGTTCATTACTGAGTCAATTTTAAAATCTTCTATAAATTAAGGCGACCGTGTGGGTATCGTAGGGGAGAGAACAGCTGTCAACTGAAATTCATTAATTTTTAAAAAAATAAAATGTGATTTTGTTTAATTAATTTATAGTCGAGTCACATTGAAGCACACAGCAGGACTATCTGATTTATTTAAAGTTAGTATTGTTGGGGTGCCTATGCTGTATATTTAATATTAGTATACTAATTTTTTTCTCTAGCTCTTTACGAATTACGCTCACCTAGTAATGCACATTTAGCGAAAAAAATGTTAAAGAACACACATGCAAAAAATTGGTTGTATCTGAACACATTTTTGTACTCATACAAATATTACAAGAAACAAAGAAATTGTACATAAGGAGCAGAGGTGAATATTAAACAGTAGTATTTGTTCTAATTTGGAAGTAACTGTTCTTAATATTTTCTCAAGCTTCTCTCAGGATGTCCGATCAAAAACGATACGTATTTGACGAGTTTTGCAGAGACCATTTCCCTCCCTCCCTTCTTTTTGTGAAAATATTTCATTTTTCCTTTTTATGAAAATCTTTGGCGTATATACAGTGATACATAAACAAACAAAAATTAATATATACATTTTGTGCAGTGTAAAATTATGTTTATATATGTTATTAGTTTATGACAAATTAGAACACCGCACACGAAATTTTTTTCATTTGAGAAGTTTGCCGAATTAACAGAACTTGGTTGCCTATATCTTCAGCAATTATCTGGTTGTGCGGCGTGTGTATACGTTGTTTCCGATTTTTTGTTGAATTCGGCAAATTTAAACTAATTCTTGTCACCGTCGCTACATACAGTTGTGTAAGGACGCCAAACACCACATAGCACAGCGTAAATCCCGCCCGTGTCTGCGTGGTGACTGCTTCATTGATACGATATTACGTAATGCTGGTCAATGTGTCCGATGCCAGGGCAGCATTTTGTTATCTTCAGGCTCGTTTATCTCATAAGTAGCGTTGCTAATAATATTGATGACGACATCGCTGACATTTCTAAAACTAGTAACAAAATGTATGTAACTGAGGTGTTAACTTTCAAACCAGCTGTTTGCCGCATGTCAAAGTGACAAACACCTCGCCTATCGCATTGAACCTTGTAGCATATCACGCTTATTCTTTTTACTTGAAGCTGTTGAACATGTTTGCTTTTTAAAGCAACGTATAATAGGAGCACTTAAAATGATAAAACGTGACATTGCAAACTTGAGTAACATTAACCTGTTTTGCAAAACGTAGTGATAGAATCTTTCGTTTGACTTCTTACACCAATATACTTGCAATATATATATAATCATATGGTTACTGCTGAAAGCCGCTGAGGGAAAATAATTTAAACTATCAAAACTCAACAATACAATATTATACTCCGCGCATAAGACTGTGTTCCTCCTGACATCTGTGCTAGTACCGTGTGTAGCGTGTTTCTTATTTAGTTCGCCGTCGAGTAACAGTGAAGCATTGGGTGAGAATTTCCCGTAAAGAATCACGTACTTCGGGCTGCTGAATTCAGATTACAAGTAATAATGTAGTTGGGGGATCTCGTTTTCAGTAGCCCTTCTTCTCTTCCTTGTAGCTTGTATACAAAGGTATAGGTGGTTCGACATAAAGTGAGCACTTTTGTTAGTACTTTTTTCCCCCTTCCAAATGCATTGTATTTTCCTGTAACTATTTAGTATAAACCGTGGGTGTACCCGGGGATCAAACCCCTTTCGAAATTTCAGTTTCTACATGTAAGTATTTTATTTTGCATCGCTTGTGTGTGTTATAAAAACATACTACTAATGAAATACGCAATATCGCATTCAAGACGTGAAACACATAAAACAATGAAATATTTGTGAAATAGGGGGAGAGTGCAAATTATTCGAAAGTATGGCTATAATATAAACATAGTAACTTTTTCAAATAATTATTTTAGACAAGGTGTTCTTCAGAAGTACTCAGTTTATCATGAACCACTATTCAAAGGAATTGTCGGTGCGACACATAGACACCAGTTAGCCGCGGGGCGACACTAGACTAGACTGCTATGGCTTATTTAAAATACTTTTCTCTCTTTGCTGATATAACTATGAGTTTCTCTTGCACGCGAATTTGAAAGCCCTGCAAAGCACTGTAATTTGTCTTCAATCCGACCAGTTCGGCCAAGAAGTGAATCAGACGACATGGCAAGCTGCACACCGTGCACAAAACTAAGTATTATTACTGTTTAATTAGTTAAAAATTCCTTTCACGGAATAATGTTAGTAAGAGTCGTAACGTTATATACCGTTTTTCATTGCCCTGGAATTTGGTATGTAGGAATCGTGCGGGGCGATGCTGGTCGCAGGTTTTCTCGGGGACCTTCCGTTTCCCCCGTCCATTAATTCCTGCGCTGCTCTATACTCACGGTAGGCCACCCCTCACCAATGGTAAAGGTCTAGAGATTAAGGGGACCGTCTGTCCAGGCCGCCGATCGGTATGCAGAGCTTCGCCCGTTACAATATTGTTCGAAAACTAAACATCGCATGATCAGCTACGCGAGAGTAATTGCTTCCGTTTGGTACTCTTGTGGCCGTTAGTTGTATCTCAGGTCAGACTGCACACACATTTCATTGTCGCGTTATCGCTGTTATCATTTACAATCTATTTTAACTAGTTACAAAGTATGCTTTGATCACGCTATTATATCACCGCGTCATGCAAAGCTTTGAAGACAACACGAGGAATCCTTATGTCGTATAAGTGTCAATTATGTAACCATTGCAGTTCTTTGGTATTCGGTGGATAATTCTCGCAATAAATCAAGTGCAACCGACCAGTGCATTGCAATTGTTAGAAAACACGTGTCGCTCTGTTGATACTTGGAGACTTCAAAACGAAGGAAACAGTAGCAGTTATATCAGGGCTTTGTAAAATATATAGTCTAATAACTAACAGCTAGTAATTAAAGTTCATTTTCTTTCGCACCTATTTTGAATGTGAAACCATAATAATTAATCTTCTATGTTTCTAGGTTCGAGACGTTTTTTTTTTTTCGGCAATTCATACACACACACACACACACATGGATAAAAAATTTTGAAAGTCCATTATTGCAATTATGCACAGTATGTTTTTTTTTTTTCTTCCATTAAATTGTCGCTGACCATTTAACTACTGAATCGGTTTTCTGTGCAGTCACTAAACCATCGTTCTACTATATTATTTAAAGTTAAAAAATGTAATGCACATTTACCTAATTACAATACTCGGCACATATGAACTACATGAAAAAGGTCCATCTAGCGGGAGGGGAAATAAACACGTTAAATTTTAGCCTATGTAAGAAAGTTGGCTAGTCATAAATGACGTTTGGGATTATTCGCTGTCTGTCCTTAATTTCCCGAAAGGTATTGTATGTACAAAAACTTAATGTCCACGGATGGCAAAGTGAGTAATTTTCTACGTCGCTCTGCAGCGTGTCGAGAATATGTTTGTAATAACCGAACAGTGCGCTTTATTGTGCTGTAAACGTAACTTGTGTCTTCTGAGTACACTGTCATCTACACACTTGGTTCATTACTTACTTTGTTTTGTTTTATAATCAAGTTGCGGAAGTTAGCAATTTGACTGAAAGTGAATAAATAACTTTGGTTTCCAAAGTTCTCGCTTTTTAATGAAAGTATAAACACCCTACGTACTTTATTACACTGAAAATAAACCCAAAATAAATGTATAATGGTGACATTTCTCTGAGATGCCAATGCATAAAATCTCCAACGTCTGTCACATCGTTTGCATTTTTGATTATTGCCGAAATAGCCTTCCTGCCGTGCCAATGCTTTGTTAAGGTGGATGAATAACTTTTGATAATTCGTTGTGCCCTTTTCCAACTTTTTTTAAAATAGCTTTTATAGTTTTCTTCATGAGTTACACACTTTACGTCACTACGCAACAATATGTGCAGTTTTTTTATGCGGGAGTTAGATCATAATTTTATTTTGTTTAAACTCGAGGTTGTTGTCATCATCCCAAGTTAGTTCTGAGAAAAATTAGCAGTTGATTAAGGCGGGAGGGGGGATAAATACCTCTCATCTTAATTAAGGTACGAATGAAGTGATTTACTTTCGAAAACGCCCCATAAATATTGTACTAGTCACAAATAGAAATATCTTGTCTTGGGTGACGTATGAGACGTGACTAAACAAGTCTGTATAGTCTGCAGTTAACAGTTTCGGCAGAGTGAAGAATAGCCAGTCCGTCGTCTTTAACTTTCTGAGTTAACGTCCAGCCATTACGTATGCCATCTCATTTCGATTCCTCGCTCGTGTCGCGGCAATGCTTCAAGGCAATAGAGAGCTCGAGCAGGTTTTTTTCTTTCTTTTAACCTATTGACAGCGACGTTGCGGCTTTGTCCGGCACGCATTATGAATATCGTGTAAGTGTTGCTGTGGAACGCGTCACCCGCGGTGCTTTTATGGAAACTCGGCCAGCTGTTCGCTCCGCGATGTGGTGCAGATTTGCTCTCACACTGTGTGAGAGACCGTTACACCGCGGTGCTCTTGTCCTCACAATTCTGCTGTTGGCTCAGCTAAAACTAACAAACTCCGCACTTAGTATTCCTCGGTCACGAGGCCTGTGCCCACATCAAGTATTTATACTGACATTACCTTTCAATTTATAATTTCGTAGACAACTCTTTCAAAATTACTTATTATACATTAGATTTCTTTAGCAATACTTCCACTAGAAATGGTAGTTGTATTTTTTTTAATACAAATTATATACATATACATATATATACATATACACTAGCAGTCCCCCGCGGCTTTGCTCGCGAGTATTATTCGTAACTGATAATATTTACTTTAATTGAAAAACCTCTTTGTACACAAGATTGGTACTTCAGTCATCAAGTGTTAGTATGTCCAAGCGGCTAGTTGAACTAATTCTGCAGCAAGATAAGTAGCTATAGCTGTCCACGCGAAAAGCAGTCTTAAGTTTGTCCCTGCCACTAACAGCGACTTCGCCTGGGCCTTATTTATAGCCCTGCCATCCTTTTGGGTGTCGAATTTCAAAATAATTTAAATTCACATCTTATACATTTGTATAAGTATCCAATTGAAGTGCAAATCACAACGCTAGCCCGTTCAGTCGAATCAAAATAGATTATTCATTAAAAAAAAAAAAAACTTATGACCACTGCACAGTATTGAGAAATCGAATTTCGAAAAATCTTAAAACCGTTTTGCGATAATTTCTGTAATCATCATCCTGAAGCAAAAATTAATTGTATATCTTGACGTGTTCGATAGATATCGAGGATTTATCTAAAACACGTGCAAGATCTTTTCACCACTTAAGAGAGTAAATTTCGAAAAACCCTTGAATCACGTTTTATAATACTTTATTGGTATCTCGTGGACGTACAAAACACAATATTAGCCCGCTGGGTTCAAGATATATCGACGATTAATTGAAAACGCTTTTCACCACTTTTCACGTCCTTAGGTGGCGAATTTCGAAAATTCCTGAAATTACTTTTTAGGTATTTGAGTAAGCATCAATACTAAACAAAAATCACGTCTCTATATAAAAACTATGGGATCGATATATATCGAATGTGAGTCGAAAACTCATATTACCCCATTTTTAACCAGTTTAGGGCCGAATTCGGAAAATATATTTTAAATGGTACTTGGGATATTTACAAAAGCACCAATTTAAAGCAAAGAATACTTCGATATCTCGATTGATTCGATATATATGGAAGGATAATCGAAAACACATTTCACGTATTTTCACCCCTTTAAATAAAGAATTTCGAAACGAATTTGAGTCCTGTCATAGACATTTGTAAAAGTAACCAATTAAAGTTAAAATCACGACGATAGCTAATTGTGTTTCAAAGATAAAGACGATTCATTAAAAACACATTTCGCCCCTTTTTACTGCCTGGGGGTCGAATTTCAAAAAAAACCTAAAACTGCTTTTTGGGTTTTACGTAAGCAATATTTTGAAGTGAATATCAACTCTCTATCCCGAAGGGTTCGATAGATATTGATAGTTGATTAGAAACACATTTAAGGCCTTTCAGCCCCTTAAAAGTTGAACTTCCAAAAATCCTTAAATTGGCTAATATGAATTTTTACGAGTTTCCTATTAAAATAAAAATCACCATGATTGGCCGTCGGGTTCGAGCTCTATCGACGTTTCTTCGGAAACACATTTCACTCCTTTTCACCCCCTTAGAGGTCGAATTTCGAAAAATCTCTTCTTAGTGCTCGCCTACGACCTGAAGGGAACTCCCACAAAAAATTTCACGTTTCTAGGTCCAGTGGTTTGGGCTGCAGTTTGATATGTCAGTCAGTCAGCTTTCATATATATATATATATATATATATATATATATATATATATATATATATATATATATATATATATATATAAACCAAGTTTTTCCAGTATGGCAGTCAACTTGAGAGAAATTTAGCATGAAACACTGTTTTCACTAAGAAAAGATATATTTTCAAACATTACATCCAGTTTATCATGAAACTTCTAGCAGCAGTGATAACGTAGACACGTCTTCACTCGTTTCCATACTATCATCGAACGCCTTGACCAAGGGCACATAACGGTGCTGTTGACGCGCTCTCTGTAACCCTACCACCTCCTGGTCAGCTGACGTCGCTGAAAGTGATTGGCGCTCGCTTGGCACAAAGAAAAGATGTACGTATGTGAGCTGTCTCTTGACAGTATGTTCTAATGTGCTTCGTTTTATAGTTTTAATATAAAAAAATTACGTCACATTGCGTTTATGAAATTTTTAACTCGTTGGACATAATCACTAGTAATGGAAAAACAGTAAATTTTTGCATATGGAAGTATTAGCATGGGCTGTCCTACTTTTTTAAAGACTCCAACGCGATATCGTATTAATTTCGCAGACTTTCATGACACATAATGAAGTGTGTCTGTATGTATCTGTAAATGTGTAATCAAAATATAAGTGAAGTGAAACCTAGTTCTGTGACAGCACGTAGTTATCTAGGTAAAATTTTCAATTACGAGGCAATTACCTTCTAATGTTGACGTAGATCTTCCACTGTTTTTTCGTATAAGGAACTCCTCCCCGATGTTTTTCAAAGTATTTTTATTTTACAACCTGTTTAATCAGTTGCTAGCATTTTAAAGTTTTAATTATACTTTTTATAAATAGAACAATTAAAAAAATTGCTGTAGTTTAAATGACGTTCTTTGTTTACTTTGAAACAACTATAGTGTGTGCAATTGTGAATAGCTTGTGTAGTCTGTCTCGCGTAAAAACACTTTAGTTTCAGCCAGTTCTGGTGGTTGTCCTGCGAACATCTTTAAACAGTGTTATTTATCAACATACATACACGCGCGCGCGTTTATGTACAGGATGTTTTGTAATGTAAGAAATCACCTCTGAAAGTTTGTAACACGAGTTGGTTAAGAAACATCGTGTAAATACGGAACAGTTTGACGAGTCAGTCGTGTGCGCGTCCGTGCATGGGCGCATGATCCTTCCTGGGCTAGGGGAAACACTCTAGTTTCATGGAATTGTCCGAATGCAGGACTAACAAAACAACTGTCAAAAACTGAAATTCCTGTTAGACATGTGCTGTACCTATACTTCCCCCACGCAACACTGTCGATACTGTAAAACTTTTCCTGTTACCGTTGCATGATTTCATCTTATTGGGCCTTAGGCGGGGGAGGGGTGGTAATGTTGTCTTCCATTACTGTGACGGTCCAAGACAATGGTGTGCTTTACTACTGTAGAATGTCGCACATTTGCTGTATCATTACTACGTGACGATGTTCAGGAGATGTGTTTGTTTGGAGTTCTCAGTATTATGTTATTTATTTTATACATTGTTTCTTTTCTACGTTTTATATTCCAAATTTTCATTGAAACCTAATGTAAGGTTTACTATTTTGTAAAATCACGATTCAAATTCAGCGATGAATTGTTAGTCATTAAAACTTGTACGAGATAGCATTTGTTTTGTAGATACTTGTTAGTATTATTTCCTTGCACGTAAATAATAGTTTTCACCGATTCCAAAGTTCTTGTTAAGAGTGCGCGGTAGATAAATGAACGCTGAAAACATCACATTCTTACGCTTTTTTTTCGAAGCCAATATGGATAAAATACTCAATGACAATCCTAGATAATGGTATTTGCCAACTTTATGAACAATTATTTATCCAAAATTACTAATTTGTTACGTGTGATCTCTTGCGCCGTGGTTAAACGCACGAGGTTCCGGCGTCAGAGATTGTGCCTTAGAAGTTTGTAACACTGGAAACTATTTTGTTTGAAACGTTGACTAAAACTATTCTCTAGGAATGCTATTGTTTACTTTTCGCAAATTGGTTTCAAGAAACGTTCAGTTATAGAATAATGCTTTTACCGTTGAATTATGTACCACGCACTCTTAAGCGCTGGATGTTTTCGTTGATTTTAGTCTTAAGGTGGCCGCCTACCCCACGATTCAAATGCGGTGTAGTGTGTTCGCAAATATGTACTTTTTTCTACGAAAATATTCCACGTGTGCCCACTGTGCCAACGTACGAAAAGAAAACAAACTTCAGACAAGGTCGGAACCTCATTGTTAAGACGCCACGCTCATTAAAAACACTGTTTCTGAGCCCTCCAACATAGTTAAAAACGGCCTTTTCAGACTTCCGTACTTCAAAATGTACTAACCGGATGTATGTGAAACTCAGATTGTGACCTGCACTGAACTTAGTTGCAGACTTTCCACCAATAATATTTAGGGTCACCGTTCAGTGTCCCATGGTACAAACCGTTCAGCGTTTGGCCCTTAAATGTAAGTTAGTTTAATTGTAAAGCAACCCGCCTTTTCTTTCCCACCTTTCATCATTTTTACCAGTCCCATCTTCCCTTCGAGGACACAAATTTTAGTTCGCATATTTTACAGTTGGGCACTATCTACAGTATTTATTATACAGTCAAGATCAAATTCACGTGTACTCAAATCCAAGTAATGGGAGTTTTCGGTTTACTGTGAATGGTGCTATAGGTTAATTCTTCAGGTTCTGCCCGTTTAAATATTGACATTCTTAGTTGAGTCGCTGTGGAGCAAATTAAATAAATTGCGTAATTTTGTATCATTGTCTTTTGTGGTAGTATTTGAACCTCCATTTTCTTTGCGTTTTTTGGATCGCCTTCTGATCCACTTATAGAAGCATATGATGTTGCTGTAGAAATATGACGTCCCCTCTCTCCCCTTCAATTTCTGGTATGAATTTAATTTTAAACATTTCGCATCTAATTATGGTGTGTTTTTTTATGTGTTCCCGAGACCCCGGTGTAATTGCATGTTGTCGTATTATGAAGTTATAATTGGATTGTGGTTTTAATTTGATATATTTGTTTTTTGTGCCGCTTTATTTGTATAGCTTGTAATAACATTATGAAATTATAATTATTTTTAATATATGTTTTGTCTTTTTTTACAGGTGAGTATCCAGTCCAGAATACCTTGTTTTTCTCCGTGTGGTGAGTAGTTTTCTACTGTAGCTCTAGTATTCCTGCAATTGGACGTAGTTATGCCAAAAGGAACCATCCCGCAGTTCTCTGGAACTTACATATATACTGTGTCTATCTAAGCCTTGTAAACACATTTTTTCTGAGCTCTTTTTTCCCCTTCAAATATTATTATTTAATGACTTTTCTATTTAGAGCATATTTTGGACCTCCTGCTTCTACTTGGTATAATTATCTCAAATTAAAATTACTTTCTGGGTTGGCTCCTGGTAAGTCCAATCATGCAGGGGCACTACATTATAATTGACGTGGAAATCTTTTTTCTAAAAGTTTTTGTTACGGAAAAGGTACATTTGTGTATCTCTTCATAATACGTACATAATTGGTAAGCTTATTAGCCGACAAATGAGAATGTCTTCCTTCTTCTTTTTTTTAACCAAAAATTGCGTGGAAGGGATGTACAGACACGTACATGTATCTGGAAACGGGTATTCGTGGGTACAGTCTACAGGGGTAAGTTCACCGAATTGTCGAGCTCGGTAATGAATAGAGCCCGGAAAAATTCGCTTGTTCACTGACCAATAGGCTAGCCCCCAAGATTGTATGTTTTCTCAAGCAGAGAGCATCTGCTCATTAGCTGCTCGCTTCCACGGTAAAATGGACAAGTGATTAGTTACATTTTTGTTATTGGCTCAGAGACTTCCAGAAGGTGTCAAATAAGTCAATGGCCAATTGCGAAAGTGACACGAACTTGCAGTTGCTGGAAATCTAGCTTGTGTCGGAAAGAAAACGCGAATTTTTCAGGGCCCTAGAGTAATGAGTTCATGCCTGGGGCACGATGGTAATCATGCCAACTTGACCGTCACCAACGTCTCCGACAGTTGCTTGAAGCTGGGTCCTTTTTGTGTGCAGACATTAAGCGTGTTGAGCATTCTTGGAGCGAACTACATAGTCGCATAGTGATCCTGACCACAAGTCATCTATTTTAAGTATGCCGTGATGACAGGCATGGAAAAAATGGGGGGATTATTGGCGTGCATTTTACGTACTAAAGTTTTATTCCTCGACCCAGGTATTGCGGGGAAGTTAACCCTACCACCTTAGATTGTACGGTTTGCACTCGACGACTTCTGTTTCATTGGCGGTTTTAACATTTTTAGTATGTTCAGGGCATCGACGGACTCTTATCTACATGCAATTTTTGTGTTATAATTTCGCATCACACACTCCCTGACGTTGTTGGCTATTGTCCTTCGTATGTTTGCCTGCCCGCTTAACAGGATAGTGGTCGTTGTACAGTTCGCCGAATTTAATTGGTTGGAAACGTTCTTCAGGCGTACCACAGCAACAAACTACCAGTAGAGACCTGAAAAATTCGCTTTTTCATTTAAGTACATGCTAGAATTCCAACTGTAAGTTAGTGACACTTTCGCAATTTTCTTTTAGCTTATTTGACACTTCCTGGAAGTCTCTGAGCCAATAATAAAATTTTAACTAATTCCGACTTATATCGCTTTAACAGCAAGCAGCTAATGAGCATCTACTGTCTGCTTCGTGTATTAAATATTCTTGCAGGCTAGCCTGCAGGTCAGTGAACCCACGAATTTTTCCGGTCTCTACCTACCAGCCAACAGCAGAGATTACATGAATATATAGTAACTTGTAGTCTAGAGTGTTGTCAGATAATAACGCGAAAATTGTAGGTCTCTAACATAATAATAGCTTAAGGAGGATCTGAACCCCCCTTTCCCATTTTGAAACAAAACTTCTGCGTTTAATTTGGCCTACAAATTTCCTATAACTTTTTATGCTTCCCCAAGGCATATGGAATAGTTTATTATATTCCATACAGATGGTATTGCTTGACTACTATTGCTTATACTATACACTCCAGAAGATTACTATTCAAAAGCTAAGAAAGGCTGTGAGTGTGTGACAATTTGGTAACACTTAAGAAGGCAATATCTGTGCCATGTCAAACGGCAAATTTTAGTGAAACTCGTATGGAACTTAACTGCGAAAATTTAGGAATTCGAAGATGATAGGTACTGTTTCCCCTTGACGTATTTCCTGAAATTGATGCAACCTCGGTATATTAATTTTTGTAACGTGAAACACGTGGGAGGCGACAGTGGTTTACACCACGCCGTTGGAATTTTAATAAGTGAACTAAACAATTAGGTATGCCATGTTGATGAACAGCAAAACATCAAACACCTCGGGAAAACCATAATTCCAAGCCGAGATTAATCAATTCATGTTAAACGCTAATGTTTATTTCTTAGTACTTTGTTTTGCGGTATGTGGAAATGTTTGGAGGAACTAAGACAGCAAACTTGTCAAGTGTTTTCCCACAGTAATATTTGATGCGGGAAATTGAGTAGTATAGCTGTATAGGTTGCATGCCGGTATCCGTGGAACCATATCCCTACTCGTTCTCTTATTACTCAGTGGCACGCACGCGAAACTCAAACAGGTTATTTGATTCAGTTTGGGAGGAAGCAGGTAAGGGCCAGTCTCGGATATCCCATACTTACAGTGCTCGCGCACGCAACGACTGCCAAACGTTTTGGTAATATTTACCGTCCCTCCCCCCCCCCAATCCGCGCGTCCTTTGTGTATAACGCTCTGACCTAGGTCGGTGATTTGGTTAGCTTTGATGTTGCGGTTGTTGAGTTGTGTGGTGCGGAGGCGAGCTGGGCTGACTGACCTGCTGCGCCATCGCGTGCTGGAAGTGACAAGACAGTTTAATAATTCACTCCACTTGTAGTTCGCTTTATCGACTCCATTACCTGTATCGCCGCTCTGCTCGCACAGCACATATATGTGGTACTTCGGCCTGGCCGCTGCTTTCATTTTATCCGTGTTGCCAACATAGTTTTTTTTTTTTTTTTTTTCATTACGCAGCTATTTTACACGATGTTACATATTCCACGTTATGAAAACAAACAAACCAGTTACCCCATTTATTCCAATTACTGCATTTGTGCTGATTTTATTACGAACTCTTTAGATAGTGGTTTGGAAGGAGATGGACGTACTTCGGAAATGAGGTAGTTCGGAATAAAGTGAGCACTTTTTTTCACACCCTGGTTGGTTTTCCCCCCTTCGGAAAATGTATAGTTTTCTGCCAATTATTGATATAAGCAATACAACCTAAGTATAGGCCGTTCAGGATAAACCGAGTATTGCTTACAATTTTCTGTGAGTCATTATGTCTCTATCTTCACTATTTTAAATACGAACGCTTCCATATCACTAAAAAGTAGTGTAAACATTACACAGCTCTCAAAACTTTACTTCTATAGCCGCAGTAAATACACGTTTTGATAATTATAAGTGTTGGGAAGTGCTCACTTTAATGTGAACCGCCTATAACAGTCAACGTGTGTAGATTGTACTGTAGTCGAAAGTTTACACCTGAAGTCAAAATAAATTATACTTCTGATGATATTGCTATAGAAATGATAGTTTTAAAAAGTGCTCACTTTATTGCGAACCGCTGATATTGACATTGGGCGTGGCGTTTGCGAGAGCGGAATATGAAAGGCTAGTCGGTAATTCGATGATGTAAGCCGCTCACAGCAATGCTAGCATTTTGGCCCTCCGAACAAACAATAAATACATTTTATCGTAATCTCAAACGTTAAGGATATTCACGGGGTGAAAATTCATAATTTGATATTTGCACGACAGAGTGTTCGTTTTATAGACGTTACTTGTGACTACATTTTACACTTGTAAACATTTTTTAGCTCTCGCAGTTTTTTCATAGCAGCATGCCAAAGTTATAATTTGCAAGTTACGGGAATATAGTAATAACAAAAACCAAGTGTCTTGCTGTAATGAAATAATTTACACTGAAATGAGATATTATGAGCAACATGCTAAAGATTTAAAAACACACAACAGTCCTTTTGTATTTTTTTTTAAATTGTCGTAAATGTAAATTTTCATCATTTCCAGATTTTTTTTGTGTATGTAATAACTTAATGTTTTTATTGCTTTTAATTTCATACAAAAACATCGCGTTATGCAACTTACGAATTTTTTGTTGAAGGATAGTATTTAATTCACAGAAATTTGACAAAAAATCTTATGTAAGATTAAAATTTATATGTATTTAATATGAAGGTCATAAAGCGACATGTTAACGTTTCTTTAACAATATTGCCTTCTTTGACCTTTAGCAAAAGTAGTTGCTTGTTTTGCATAATGTTTAGCAGGAAATAAATTGTGTTAAACGGCAATGCTTAATGTTTGGTAATGCAGCAAGTGAAATTTATTTTGAGAAGTTTGTATACATCATTCGAAGGAAACTGTATCAATACAGGATTGTTTAGTTTAAAAATGTTGTATGAATGTTTTAATTCCTATAACAATATAAACCCCTACCCATTATTTTCTTAATGCATATTAGGCTCCCGTCATCTCGTGGTTCCTAATATAAATCATTCTTCCCTATTATAACGTCGGAGATATCTACAACCGTTCTTTATCCGTTCTAAAACTTTGAAATTGCGACTTCATTGATATTCCAGATACTCGTTGGTCTGTCGCAAGGGGTTAACCTTTTTTTACTTCATCAATTTTTGTACCATGTAGCTGTAGACCTATATTTTCTTTTAGATGAATGTAAATATACAAAGTTTAGAAAGTATTTTGTAAAATGCATTTTTCTCATAAAGAGTCGCGGATGGTATGTATAGTTCATTTTGGTTTATTCTAAGTTTAATGGACATGTACACATGATGAATCACGTGCATTGGAAAATTACTTGTCGACATCTCACCTAATAACGCGGAATATAACATGGTATTGTAACGAGTGAGTTTTCTACGTACGGCTGTGTTGTGACTTCATAATGCAGTGGAGGAGTTAAGCTGGATGCATTGCCAACACCTAGCGTACGTGCATGTGAAAGTAGAAATATCGAGTGTGCACGCAAGCATTCACCTCGCCATAGTGTGCGTTGGTATGTGACTGAGATGGTAAACTGTTTCCTAATGTACGTACGCCAAGATGTGGTATATGAATAGAGCTTAAATGCAGCTGTAAGAACGCGATATAAAGTTTAATACTAATAGGCCTATTGTTTTGCAAGTACTCCTTTTTTTTTTTTTTTTTTTTTTTTTTCGTAAAATGCGCCAATAATTTACTGCCCATATTTTGCACCAACAAAAATAGGTTTGTGCATATCAAGATTCAGATGTGTTGTGGATCCAATCCCAAAACTAATCTTAGACACGTGCATGCGTATAGGACGTTCCCGATAAATTGAACTCTTTTGAACATCACTTTGCCTGGAACAAACGTTTTAAAAATTTTGATTACTGTGACTTCAGGCGCTTGCTGTATGTTACAATCTATACACTTTCGTTAATATTGAGGTTACTTTGTTTGTATTAAAAAGTGATGGTAGAATAGAAATTATCTGAAAGGAAAATGGTATTAACCAGGCTTTCAAAGTGTTCTGTTTATCCGAATCCACCTATAGGTACGTATGTTAAGCGTGGTAGTGAATCCAGTTGTAGGGCATGCAGCACGGCCTCGCATCCCTTTCTTCCAACCAGCTCGCGTATACGCCTTGGTCTCGGCTATACGCCGGGGAAATGATCCCTCCCGCCCCGCCCCACTACCCCCTCCTGCGTCGCTCCCTCTGGGACTTTCTGCGAATTAAATATTTACTGCGGACCGTAAAGGAGAAGACGACCTCCCGAGGGAGACTCTCTACTGCGCCGGCTAAAAACATCGGCCGCCGCGTCTGCTACCCTCGTCCTGAAAACGTGCGACTCTTTTTAAATTTACAACCGAACCCTCTCGGGTATTTTACAAAATGCATGTGGGTTCGGATGACTTTGAAAACACTCCCGTGGTGAACTTATTTAAATTCGTTTTTGGTATTTGGGTAACGGAAATTCAGAACCAAACTCTTTTATTTACTTACGACATTCTGTGCATGTTCGCAAGAAAAGCCAGTGTAAACTATGATTTGCTTAGCAACAACTGTTTCTCGACTCATTGTTTTGGTGGTAGGATGCATTGTTATTCTTCGTAACACAACACGGCGTGTGAAATAGACATAATGATCTACTATGCGAACTGTAAAATCATGTTTTGGCTTTCAGATATATTTTGTCCGCGTTATTTCGTGTTTGCCATATTTGGTGGTGGCGTTTATTGTTTTCAATATTTCTGTTCATGCTGCGGTATTTAAATGAATTTATATTTTCGTGCTGTTTACTTATCAGTGTTTCTTTAAAGTATTTTGAAACCGTGTCTGATACTCAGAATACTTATTAGCAAATGAGCCCTAAAACATAAATGTTAATTGCAATGTGGTGTGAAATATTTTCGTTGTAAAGACTGTTTCTGTATGTTCCTGAAGTGAATGTGTTCTATAGCAGAGCTGAATAATAAACGTAGGCCTAGAGACTAGGAGGAGACGTGATGCCCGTGCTATTTCTTCCTTACCGCTTCTGTACTTCTATGCCACGAACTCCCAGAAGGCGTTCACTCGGAAGGCCACTGTAAATGTCGAGCGTCTTCTTGCTTGTAGGATAGGGGTAACTAGGTAGGGCCGCGATTTTGTCGCGGAAAGGTATTTGGCCCACTTTGTTTCAGTGTGTCACGAGCACATCGCCAGCTTTGTTTTATGGTTATTGGCAGCGTGTATTTGTTCAGACATGTTTCTCATTTGACTGCACCAATCACGATAATATTACTGCCACTCCGTACGTTGGTAATTTTCCAAGGCAAGCAAGAGTAAAATCATCTAATCACAGACGATGTAGCAGAGCTGCAGATAACGCATTGAAACCAAATGTTCCAAATTCTTTTCGTCATGAAATCGTGGCTCTAACGACAGGTACAGCCCACGATTTTTCTCGAAAAGAAATCTGAAACAATTAGTTTAAACGCCGCCTTATGTGCACATCTGCAGCCAGGCTTCGTGGTCAGTGATTGGATGTTTTCAACTCTCAGCGTGTAGGGTTCTACCCGCTAATCAGACGTGTGGTGTCGCAGCAACCTTGTTTGTGTTGGCACAGTCAAATGAGCCACTGCCGCGCAATACATTCTGCCAATAACCACGCAGCAGTGCTTCATATGTGCACATCAGGCATTGAAACAACCTGTTGAATTATTTTCGGGAAAAATCGTGGCTCTAACGACAGGTGCAGCCCACGATTTTTCTCGAAAAGAAATCTGAAACAATTAGTTTAAACGCCGCCTTATGTGCACATCTGCAGCCAGGCTTCGTGGTCAGTGATTGGATGTTTTCAACTCTCAGCGTGTAGGGTTCTACCCGCTAATCAGACGTGTGGTGTCGCAGTAACCTTGTTCCTGTTGGCACAGTCAAATGAGCCACTGCCGCGCAATACATTCTGCCAATAACCACGCAGCAGTGCTTCATATGTGCACATCAGGCATTGAAACAAACTGTTGTAGAATTATTTTCGGGAAAAATCGTGGCTCTAACGATAGGTTATCTTTGGGTCAACGGAATAATGCGCAAAAGTTTAGCGACCGTGATGCCTCTAAAGCGGTGCTACGATGTTGGCAAGCGTGGTCTAAGCGGAGGCGGTGTTGGCAGCAAGGTAACCCCTGATCCTGGGTCGTGTTATCAAGGCAACCAGGGCGTCCCGACGAAGGCACAGGGAAGAGGGCGGAACACCATTAAAAAATGTAATAACACGGGCCACCCCACGCCCCGCGCCGTCCTCGGAGACAATTTGTCAGGATTTATTGCGGCGTGCCCCGCGCAGGTTCGCCCGCAACGCGCCTGCCTGCATTACGGCAGCGGAACAGTTTGTTAAGGCCTCTTGTTCGAGTTATTATTGGCGGTAAGCGGCCGGAAGAACTTGAGAGCGCCCGCAAGAATGGTCGCCACCAAAATAACTCGCACGGCGCATTTATTACCCCCGGCAGTTGTCCGTCTCGGGTTAACGCTCCCAGTCGCCGCCGCCATTGTCCTCGGAGGTGCTCACCCGGGAAGCGATCCCATGTCCGTAAGATAACTATACACCGAATGTAGAGCCCACGATTTTTCGCGAAAATAATTCTGCAACAGTTTGTTTCAATGCCTTATGTGCACATGTGAAGCTGCGTTCCATGGTTACTGGCAGAATGTATTATTGCACAGACGTGGCTCATTTGACTGTGCCAACAGAAACAAGGTTACTGCGACACCACACGTCTGTGGTTTGTGAGTAGAACCCTAGACGTTGAGAGTTAAAAACAGCTAATCGCTGACCACAAAGCAGAGCTTCATATGTGCTCATAAGGCACTGAAACAAACTGTTGCAGAATTATTTTCGCGTAAAATCATGGGCTCTAACGGGATGTAATTTCCCGCGTTTGATGCTCGGAGACAGTGAAGCGATAAGGTTCAGCTTTCCACACTCGACGATAACAGCGTCGCTTCTATTCGCGGGGCACCAAACTGGCGTGCAATGTTTTCGCATTGCTCTTTTTCCTATGACACTTAAAGCGACGACCCTACAATTTATTTGTGGAAAGTTTGTAGTAAAGTTCAACGCGTGCTTCCAACGTTGCGTTTCACGAATCTGGGCGTTTTTTTTTTTTTTTTTTTTTTTTTTTTTTTTTTTTTTTTTTTTTTTTTTTTTTTTTTTTTTTTTTTTTTTTTTTTTTTTTTTTTTTTTTTTTTTTTTTTTTTTTTTTTTTTTTTTTTTTTTTTTTTTTTTTTTTTTTTTTTTTTTTTTTTTTTTTTTTTTTTTTTTTTTTTTTTTTTTTTTTTTTCAGTTCCAACTGAAAAAATTTTGAAGGCCCCCAACAATGTTTCTAATATGCATATTGCATTATTGAAATGATAGAAGCCTAGTTTTAACCGTGTGTTGTTTTCGTAGTTAAATATACTGTGAATAATTTTATCTGTTTCGCATAGAAAATAATAGGCGCAACACGCCACAACATCGTTCATGCCTCAGGTGCATAAGCCTCTTTCTTAAGAGGGCGTGGTACATAATTCAACGCTAAAAGCATTACGCTATAACTGTAGATTTTTGAAACCAACTTGCGAAAATTAAACGTTAGCAATCCTAGACAATAGTTTTAGCCAACTTTTTAAACAAAATGGTTTCCAGTGTTGCGAACTTCTGAGGTACAATCTCTGACGCCGGAACCTCGTGCATTTAACTGCGGCGCAAGAGATCACGCGTAACGAATTAGTAATTCTGGATAAATATTTACTCATAAAGTTGGCAAATACCATTATCTAGGATTGCCATTCAATACTTTATCTATATTGGCTTCGAAAAAAGTGTAAAAATCAATTGATGTGTTAAGCATTTACTTACCTACTGCGAACTCTTAAAGAGTGATAAATATACGCAGAAAACTCCAATTGAAGTCTTCGCCTTTTTGAAGACGATATGGGGGAAAAAACTACAAAATAACAAACCTAGTTAATGGTATTTGTCAACGTTATGAATAAACGCCATAAATATGAATTTGTTAAGCGTAATATGTTGCGCCGCATTTAATTTTCGATATTTTGGCGTCAGAGATTGTTCCTCAGAAGTACGTTACTCGAAAACGTTTTTACTGAGAACGTAGACAAAAACTATTGGCTAGGGTTTTTGTTTCTCTCTCACTTTGAGAAACCTGCAAATTTTAGTTTATGCTTTTAGCGCTGAGTAATGTACCATGCCCTCTGAAGATGACTATGTACGGGGTATAATTTCCCGCGTTTGGTGAGTGTAGACACAGTCGACAGTAACTGTCTCGCTTCTATTCGCTGCGTGCCAGACTTGCGTGCAGTGCTTTCGTGTTACGCTATTTTCTGTGGGAATTGCGGCGGCGACAATTTTATTTGCGGAAAGTTTGAAGTAAAGTCCAACGCATGCTTCTAGTATTGTACTTGACGAATCCGGGCGGTATTTTTATACTTACGGTAGTTTTAGAAATCCGTTTTTAGCCGTTTTGCGGTTCCCCAAAATCATGTTTCTAATAAGCGTGCTGTATTTTTAAAATTATAGGGAAAATTTTTTAAACGGTATTATTTTTGTAGACAAACGTTTTGCGAATAAGTTAGCAGTTTAGTGTAGACAATAACAAACGCGGCAGTCTAAAACACTTCCTATGCCACGTACATAATCTTAACAATAACTGTTCGTGTACAACCACTACTTTTGGTTAAAATAATTAAGAAGAACTTGTTCCATTCTCATACGTGCAAATCTGCAGCTCTGCTTCATGGCTATTGGCTGAGGTGTCACGCATTTCACTGTGCTAATGAGAGCGAGGTTACTGAAACATCACACATCTGTGATTTGCAGGTAGATCACCGAGACGCTGAGAGTAGTGTGTTGACGTAGCAAACACGCATAATTGTATATTTGCACGACACTGTTATAGTTTTATAGACGTTCCTCGTCACTACATTTTCCACTCTGACATGCCGCTATTGGAAGACTATACAAGAGCTAAGAAAGTTTCACGAGTGGAAATTGTATTCGCAAGTAACGTCTGTAAAACTAACACTATGTCGTGCAAATATAAACTTATTGCATTTTTACCACGTGAACACCCTTAAGAGGCCTCCCTAGGTAGGGTGTGTTTTCATGTGCATGTTTATGTGCGTGTTTGTGTGTGCTTACGTATGTGTTTGTGTGTTTGTGCACAGGAGCGATAAGAGTACCGTTGACAGACGTTATGTACTGTATTGTCGCCTCTCGGCGCAAGCTACTCAGCTGACGTGCATGTTTAATATAGTCCTTTCCTATTAGACTTTAAGCGGAGACCACATTATTTTATTTGTGGGCCGCATAGATCAGAGTCTTAACGATTGTTTCTATACTTATGTTTTTGGAATCAGGTTGTTTTTTCAGATACGGCACTCTGGAAAAGCAATTTTAGGCGATTTTGAGGAGCCCGAAAATAGTTAATTTAATTAACGTGCCGAATTTTTGTTAAAAGTATAGCGATATAGTTTAAAGTGTGTGTTCTTTTCGTATGTATACAAACGTAATGTGGGTTAAATTGTTGCGTCAAAAATAATGGTGTAACTCCCTGCAAGGCATTTGAAGCGCAGGTGGGAGCCGCTTAACGTCCACTCGTGGACCATGAAGCAGAAGTGAACATAAGACAGATAAATAATTTGGGACATAATTATTTCCACCAACAGTGGCAGTGGTTCTCCGTATGTGCTGTTTACTGTATAGTGCGCACTATTGACAGCTATCTTTTCAAGTGTAAATTTTTCGTATTTGTAATTTTAGGCGGAAAGTTTTGAGTACAACGAAATATACGTATATATTGTGTGCCATTAAATTTAAGTTTTACTGCTTACCAGTAGTGATGAGGGTTACACTGGCGCGGGCACATTTTTGCACCGTCGCTAGAGATGATGGTATATCGCGAACATTTGTTGTGCCGACATACCCTTGACAACACAGTAGTTCCTTGTGACATGTATGATGGTGTGATAGACGTCTGACGCAACGTAGCCGTCTGCAGACCAATAACAGGTATATCAATTATTGCAATGGCGGGATTCTTATTGGCTCAGTCAAATAGGGCAACAACTTTATGTACAAGGAATGCCAGTAATCTTTTCATAAGCTGGACGTGTGTTGAAGCCCAGCAAACAGTCTAAATTTTTCGTTCTTCCCCAACTAAGCTTCGAGAAACCTGCTTCTTCAAACTGGTGCTTTTACCTTAGAATTATGTACAATACACTCTTAAAAGAGGGCGTGGTACATAATTCAACAATGAAAGCATTAATATATAACTGTAGGTTTCTCGAAGCCAATTTGCGAAAATTAAACAATAGCAATCCTAGACAATAGTTTTAGCCAACGTTTTAAACAAAATTGTTTCCAGTGTTACGAACTTCTGAGGCACAATCTCTGGCGCCGGAAGCTCGTGCATTTAACTGCGGCTCAAGAGATCACGCGTAACGAATCAGCAATTCTGGATAAATATTTACGCGAAACCGTCGAACTTACTATTATTGTTGTCATCTATGAAAAGAACACCCACTTGAAATTACGTATGCCACTTTTTGAAAAATCAGTATGCTTGTTAGTATCATGATTTTTGGGCCTCTGGGAATGGCTAAAAACGGCTAAAAAAAAGTCTGAAAAAACTGCTGTAACACTGAAAATACTACCTGAATCCGTCAATTAGAAAATGAGGTGCGTGCATTGGTATTTTCTTCATACTGTGCAAAATTAAAATTACAGGGTCACCGTTTAAAGTCTCATAGGAAAAAGAGTTCTAGTAAAACACTCCAAGCCAGTTTAGCGCTGCCAATAGGGACCATGTGCATATCGACAGTGGTGTTCTGGGTCTTATCACTCTGCTGTTATCGCGCGTCAAACGCGGAAATTTCAAACCAGTACACAGTACTCTTAAAATGCCGCAAACCCTCTCGCCTCACAACGGCGACGATGTAGATGACTGCGCGGACGTCCTGCCAGGGTGTGTGAGTGCAGTGTGAAGGGCCTAAGTCCCCGGCCCGCGAGGGGTGCCTCCTGGATAGCTGACGTCATATGCGGTGCCTGCCTGCCTGCTTGTAATACCGGGGGCGGAACACGAGCCGCGCTGCCTGGCGCCACGCTAATAAAGCGGTACATCATCGCCTTCTCCGCCATGCGTGTTTTAAGTCCACTTCCTGATCGATAACGCCCTTCCTTCTCCCACATCCTCTCATCTCCTTCCTGCCTGTGCCTTTTTTTATTTGCCACTGTTCGCTCACAGTTTCATCTCCCGACTTCTGAACCATGTTTTGTTACTCCAGACAATATACTACTGCTGACCAGCCCATTGGGAGGCTAATCCGATTACACGTCTTTGCATTATGACGCGTATAAGCGGCCACGTGAATTTAATTCTGTGTGTATGCAGAAACGAGCGCATAATAAGCACAATGTACATACTTCCCTTTGCGCTCCCAGATATCTTACTCGTCTTACTACTACTGTTTTCACCTGCATGTTATTGGTGCATGTATGTTATTTGGTTTAAAAACAATGTTGATTATGACTTACGTATTCACGATTAGAGTCTGTCAGGTTCGTCAATACTAAAGAATATTAAATATTTTATAGTAGTTTTGTACTATATCAGGGAAAAATGTCTGTAATTAGGATGAAAAATTGTACCCCACTTAAGACACCTGCTTAATTCTTACGGTTGCGGCGAAAAAAAAAACTTACAAATTATTAAGAATAAGACGTCTTAATGTTACAAACATTGCAGCACTCCGTTTAATGATAATGTATTTTAAAACCACGGCAAATGCTTACTGAATTACGAGGCAGGGTTCTTGCTATCGTATCATCCGCTGCGGTGTCACACTTCACACCGGGGAACAGAACTGAAGCGAGGTTGTACGGCGTGTAGTTGAGGCTATGGGCTAGAGTGCGAGGGAGCAAGCACTCGCCCAAATTAGGATGCGCCCCAAGAAACGTCTATAATGGATTTCCCATACAAAATGAGTGCTGCTGCAAAAATTTTCGACACGATATCTAGACCGTGTGCGAAGGATCGTAAGAACATTTTGTATCGTTTCTCAAATAATGGTTCCGCCTACCCAACCCCGTTCTCCATCGCCCACTAATGCTTAGCTACGAAAACGAATATGGTGGCAGCACGGTATTTGTTTCCTCCGTGAATTTCGTGAGTACATTTATTATTATTATTATTATTATTATTATTATTATTATTATTATTATTATCGATTTATTGTCTTTGAAACCACAGGGAGCAAAAATTTTGAAATAAGCCAAAATCTCATTATTGAATATTACCACCACTGAATTTTAACTCCACTCATTTTCAGAGTACATATTTAGATGCAGGATACACAAACATTCTTGCATCCTGTGCGTCTTGAACGTGCTTTGAAACACAGGCAATTGCACTGTAAAATCGTTTGTAAATTTAGGACACAGATATATAGGAATGTTAAGAAAGAAGGTATGGTAAAATTATTTCTCTTACTACAATGGTAGAGATCGCACGTGTGTGCGTATTAGGAAACAGTATTAATATCTGGCAACATCTCTGTACATTTGACTAACAGTGCTGATCATTTTGATATGTTAACAACTAGTGTCCAATCCTGTGCATGGGTTAAAAACTCCCAGTACTTATAGGAAGTGTTGTGTAGTAAGGTTGCATGTTCTTCCACCTCCTTCCTTTTGAATAAAGCAACTAATTAAGTTGTGTGCCACTTGAGAAGAGGCCTTTCGCTGCTACTGCGCCCTCTCCTAACCACTTTGAAACTACGTAAAGAGATTTCCTCGCTAACGTTCGCGAAGAATTTTTCCTGTGTTAATTTTTTCCTGAGTTAAGAATGCTTTCCGGAAGCTGACGATTCCGTAAGTAACTTGCAGTGATGAAAAATCAAGCACGCTCTTTATTATACTGGTAGTTCACTTGCAAGCGTAATTATTGCGTTCTGATTTTGCAGTTAAATGTTCATTTCGTAAGGAAATTTTTGCACGTATTGGCGGTATTGCTGGAAACGACGTTGTATTACCGCTTACATAGACTGGGTGGACTACTTAATTTATTTTGTAAACTAGACTGTTTTCTTGGTCATGCGGCATTGTAGAACGAATGTTGTTGCGTTGCAGAAGAAACCAACAACAGCTAAACAAAAAAAAAAAATGAAAGACAGAGTGACAGAAACCTGTATTTGTTAACAAACATAGGCTTTCATACAATTCAGGAAAGGAAGAGAGTCGTTAACTAGAAATACGACACGTGAACCAAAAAATAGAACAAAAATTAGGGCCCTGAAAAATTCGCGTTTTCTTTCCGACACAAGCTAGATTTCCAGCAACTGCAACGTTCGTGTCACTTTCGCAATTGGCCCCGGACTTATTTGACACCATCTGGAAGTCTCTGAGCCAATAACAAAAATGTAACTAATCACTTGCCCATTTTACTGTGGAAGCGAGCAGCTAATGAGCAGCTGTTGTCTGCTTGAGAAAATATACATTCTTGCAGGCTAGCCTATTGGTCAGTTAACACGCGAATTTTTCCTGTCTCTAAGAATATCCCAAATTTACTTCGAAGCGAAATGTGTCATACTCTGTTGCAGAATTAATTTGTGTTGATATTGTTTTTTTTTTTCTGGCTCGGCTATATTCTTTTCCGGAATGGTATGCATTGTGTTTATTTGTATGAATGTGTGTGAATAGGCTTGTAGATAGTGAATTTTTCCAGAAGGGTCTGTGTCCTAGCAGATTGTAACTGGTTTCTCCATGAAGATTAAAGCGTGTTACAAGCCTGTTGAGAAGTTAATAATGGGAGATAGCTGGCAGATGAGATAACTGTGTCGATGTGACCCGGAACCTGTTTGATCGTGCCGCCGCTCAGCGCAGCAGCTCTGCCCCCCACCCCTCCCAAGCTTTGTCAGTTCACCTTCTGATCACGTGGCCATGGCCCGCCCTAGGCTCTGGCATTCTCTCTCCTATTCGTTTTACTTAGACGGCATTCTCTACCCTAGAAGCTTTGCTGTGACGTGTATTTGCCAGGCACGGATCCACCTTGGAGTGTTATTGGGGGGGGGGGGGGTAGAACGTATAGAAATACAACTTGATTGACCTACGTTTAACAACTACATTTTTGTGAATGTCTACATCTACAAATAAATAATAGTCTTTCTTAAATGGTTCTGTTCTACATCAAGTTCGTTCTTAAGACCTTTACATTTTTTTGTTTGTAAGAGGGGGAGGGGATCACCTTTACCGTCAGTCCTTGAATCCGTCCCTGACATTGGCCCATATGTATTAGTCATTCCACGAGGTAACGTACCATTACTAGGTATCCAACGTGCGCTATCTGAACTACACGATATTCTAAGTGGTTTAATAAACAACAAAAATTTACGACTTTGGGCACGCTTGAATTTTTGGGAGTTGAGTAATGACATGTAAATTCATTTGTAAAAAAAGTTGCAACTAAGGTTTTGCTTCCTTTTCTTTTCCTTATTTTTTCTAAGTTTGAATGAAGTGAATAACCGGTTACATATTTTACTTTTTGCACTCGACAAACGCATGTGCAGCAATATACACACACGGGCACTAGGTTCGCTGCTGCATGAGCGATAGTGTTGGTAGCATGTAGTGTTGCCAACAGTGGTATGGAGTTGCACATACTACTTTCAAATATTTTCATACCACGGCTGAAACGTTTTTCATGAAATTGAGAAAACGTAGCGGCTATCATGAAAACACAGTATTAACATACAGGCAACAATTAAGAAGCAGGGGATTTTACTAAAAAACTTCTTTATACACATTCCGAACATTATAACACAGTTCGTCAATAACGGAACATATGCCGGCGTACCGCTCGAAAAGAAAAGCAGTGTTGCAAATCCAAAACTTCTCGGAAGTCTGGATAGGAAATTATACAATCTCTTAGTTTTACTTTTGATTACAAACGTCCTTACTCCAGGTATATTTTTATAAAAATTACACATTTTTAAAACTTTATAGGAGCTTAGTACTACTAATTTTCCCGTAGTATAACAGGTTAGTATAGTCAATACTAAAACAGACCAAAATTATTCCACAAATAGTAATACTATAGTACGGTTGGCTACACTGGTACAGGTCAGCGAGTCTTCGTGTGGAAGCTGCGCTGTGTATCAGCGCGATCTAGCTCGGGCAATGTGAAAAATGGGGCGTCCGTGCGTCACGGATTACAGAGTAGCGACTTCGCGACTGACGTCAAAGGACTCTTTCATCGCGCAGTGGTTGGTTCGATCGCAGTCAAACGACGCGACTAGACAGGATGTCGTTGCGCGCACTTGGCCTAGAGTACTACTGGTTCGACCAATCGGCGACCGACAATTTTACCATTTTGTTCGAAAACTGTTCGCTTATGAACGGCAGTCAAAGAAACGTGGCCCACGTGTCTACCCATTCGACGTTCTCCAGGAACCTTTAAGGGGGAGTGTCAGACAATTTTATTGTATTTTCAGTTTATGAACCATAACATTTATTTAAATTGTATTATCACAATTTTCTCTTCGACAAAGCATAGGATATATTCTTGGTAAACTGCTTGCCATAAATAATAATGGTACGTTTCATTAGTTTGTCATGCAGAATCATGGCAAGAGAATTGTAGGTTAATTTTCAAGAATTGTATTGCAATGGTTCTGCATGAAAAATTAATGAAAGATTCCATTATTATATCAAGCAGTTTACCAAGAATATATCCTATTCAGTGGCGATGCGTGACCTAATTTGAAAGGCAAGCTACTAATCATATTTGCGACTACCAGGATTTTAGTGTTTAAAATGGGAAAGAAAAGGGGGGTGGGGGAGGCTTAAAACTCGAAATATTGTAACGGAATACCGAAAACCCCATTAAACATAGATAAAGAGAGAAATAATAAAACCGACTAAAAAGCATATTCCGT
>PNEQ01059121.1:0-83208 GCA_003012365.1 Medauroidea extradentata | reverse complement strand
TATATATATATATATATATATATATATATATATATATATATATATATATATATATATATATATATTTATTTATTTATAAATAGCAGAACCTGACAGACATTGTCCTGCCAGTGAATAAATAAAAAGTAATGTTGGTTCGAATTGCGAACCCGACTTTCATTACGCCCTATATTGCATAAGGGGAACCTACGTGTAGAATATGATGTGCTGCAGTGTCATTTAGTTGTGACATTTATCAAAACGAATGTGCTAAAATATTCTCCGTATGTAAGTATAACAACTTTCATGTAATGCCGTGACGGTAATAGAAGTTGATGGGATGCAGTGTCAGCTCCTGGTAGCGAGTTGGGGAGTTAGAGTAAAATAGTTAGCATAAAAACGTTCTCCATAAAAAAACGTATATGTGCCAAGTTTCATGGTGATCGGTATGAGAATAATTAAGTACACTGTCGTAATTAAAAATCGTCATAACAGAGAAAAAATTTGCAAGATATTTCCCACGAACGAGAACACAATTTTTTTACAGCTGGTGAACGTAATTTCACAAATTAAATCACTTATTATTTTTTCGTGAAAACGATGTTTTAACGTAGTGAACAAACGAGTGAAAATGAAACTACGTCGGGAGCACGAAATGTCCTGAGAACCTAAAGAAGATTCACAGCAGACAACAGAAAACATTGCCAACAGAACTGTCAGACATGGGCACTTGTTCGTTCGTAGGACAGGCTGTAGCCATATCCCTACATGCATGCATGGAGAAACATCCGCCGAATAAACGGGACATTGTTTCGGGGTCTGTGCACAAATGCCACTCCTGGCAGGATCCCTGGAAATGGAGGCCTTGACATTGATCAAACTGTGAGACGCAACAAGATATGAAAGTCGACGTGGTCATCACCACGCACAGAAAGTAGAGTATAAGTATCCACCTAAATGTTGTCGAGCGCTGACCACTACTACAGTAGACTAGTTAGAGCAACCTCTGCAATAGCCGTCATTGGCGTTTACCAAAAGGAAGAGACAGTTTTTTTTACTCTCCTTCTCGAAACTATTTTTTAAATGGAAAATCATGTTCATCTAATATATTTCCCTCCTTCCCTCTACTTTCCATTTTTTGTGTGTAACTAAAACCATGTGTTTTGCTTGTAGCGTGGTACATATTAAACGCACTAATTAATAACCCTGAGGATAAACATTTCAATGTCCTTAGACAAAAAAAATTACATACATTTTGAACTTTACCTCAGGGCGAATAACAACTGATATTTTGAGACAATGTTCAAACTATAACTTTAGTTACTGAAATGGTTAAGTGTCCTACAATGGCGTATCATCTTTTAGTTTTTAAGTACATAACAAAGCCTACTGAATGCTATACAATATGTCCGGAAATAAACCGCGTAATAAATGCACCACGCGAATCCTGGACTAAAATAGAGACGAAAATATCAACGACTAAATGTTGTACGACGGCGTGTGCACTGTAGATTGTCTGTTCTTCCGCTCCATATATCTTACTTTTCTTTCTACTACTATTATGACCTGCATATTATTGGTGCAGGTTAAACTCCCAGGTAGTCAAAACATGATTCTGCATTTGCTTGACGTAACATACAAAACATAACACCTGGACGTGGAGAGAAAGAGGGTTACTTGCTCCGTGCAGTGTTGCCACATTGTGAACGTAAAATGTCTAAGACAAAATTTGCGTAGTACGGGAATATGCAAGTAACAAAATCCAACTGAATTACTCAAATGAAATAATTTACACTGCAATTACATAGTATGGGACATATGCACCTAATGAAATTCCTTTGTAATTTAAAAAAATTCTGAAAAAAAAAACTGCCATTCTCTTCATTTATGGCAATTTAAAAAAAAATGCAAACAGCTTTGTTGTGCGTTTTTAAGGTTTTTTACGTATGACTCATAATATCTATATTCAGTCTAAGTTATGTCATTCTTGTAAGTCAATTGGTTTTCGTTATTTTTATGTTTCTGTAACCTGCAAATCTTAACTGTGTGTCATACCGCTATGGGAAGACTAAGAGAGCTAAAAAAAAAGTTTCAAAAGCGGGAACTGTAGTCACAAGTGAAGTCTATAAAACGAACACTATGTCGTGCGAATATAAAACATCCTTAAAGGCGGTTGCAGAAGTGATTAAAGAGGGTGGAGTGAGTCTCCATGCGCCGTTGTTGCGTGTCTGTGCGAGTGACGCAATAAACCGGCCGGTGCTAAGCTGCGGTCGACGTGCCCGGCTGATGAGGTCGTGCCAAGTCAACCCTCGCCGCTGTGGTCCGTTCCCGCTCTCATCTGCCTCCCACGAGCCGTAATCTCCCCTTGACAACAAGGACGATATTCGCCTGCCAACCACTGTTCCCTTACTTCATTCCCCTATTTTCATTCGCACTTGCCCGCGCACATTCTTACCGTCGCTCGTGGCGACAGCCTCTCCGGGCCGATATTATACTTACAATATATATACATATTTTTTTAAAGGCACCCGCCTACTGGTCGTTTGTTTGTGTGAGTGAGACACGGTGCCAAGGGCGATGTTGACCGACTCATCTTTTGCGGTATCGCCTCTACCGCTAGACAATCAAGAGGCGTGCAGTGGTATCGTAGATCACTCGCCTGACTGACATTTTCACTGATGGCCCCAGCTTTTTATTGGTGAAAAGTTTTAACAAAGTTCATTGCATGTTTCTAGAGTAGTTTCACGGGAATACTGTGAGTAGTTTTTCGGATATAATAGTTTGAAAAAGCAGTTTATAGCCTAATTGAGGGGCTCCGAAATTATTTTTTTCTAATTTAAGTGATGTTTTGAAACTACCTTCCCGTAATCGTTTGAAGTGTATTTTCTTTTCATACATTGACAACGGTCATATGTGGAATAGTGTCGTAAAAAACGTATTTACGAACACACTGAAACGCATTTTAAGCGCGAGGTAGGCGGTGCTCTTAAAAAGGGGGGGGGAGTTTCTTCTCAAGTATATTATTTTCTAGGTTTACAACGTATTTGAGATGTAATTTTAATTGTCTGACAACGTTAGAACTCATTTGTGTGCCTTATTTAAACTTAGTATTGACGAAACGCCTGTATTAGTCTATCCTGCAGAAACGTCTGGAGTGGAATAATGATAAATTACATCAGAAAGTTTCAAATTACATAACAGTTCTGGCAAATAAGCCCTTGTTACGTCAGAAAATCCGTCGATTACTTATTCTATACCATATCGACGTTACATTTTCCGACACGAATCTAAAACAATAAGTATGGTGAAAAGATTCATACATACAAAATGGCGGCTATCGCTCCCCCTTAAATGAAGAAGAAAAAAATGGGGTTACGAGCAAAACAAACAAGCTCGTGCATTATAAAACCCTCTACGTGTTCGTAGCTTACCGACACAAAAACCCGGTACTCGTAAATTAAAAAATATATCTTCTGGACTTGTATCATCTTTAGTATCCAGGGTAATGCGTGGATCTGCAAATAGTTTGAAAGGACGTATACACCTGTTAAGGTGGCCGTCTGCCAAGGCCGCCGACCGGTGTTCGGAGCTACGGTCGTTAAGGCTCGATTTCAGTCGCCATATTGCATTTTATTATTTTTCGCTTTTTTTGGAATTCTAAGGAGGAAAATGTTAAAAATGCGATTATAACTCGAATGCTATTTACATTTTGCTACAGTACATACCTTGTGATTTAGCTGTTAACTTATAATTACGCCGCAATGTGTGGGGCAAATATTTTTTGTATTCATAATTTTCCCGACAAATTACGACCTAACTATACACTACTAGCTCTATTGCTATGCTTGTATTGTAGTTCAAGGCAAATTGAATTTGCGGTATAGTCGCCGATTTAACATTTTACTTCTCAGAATTCCAATAAAAGCGATAAATAATAAAATTCAATATGGCGACAGAAACTGAGCCTTAACAGATTATTCCTAAACTGCTAATTGAGCATGAGTGATGTCTGCTTAGGAATAGCCCCCCAGTTAAGGAGGATTGATCCCCGTCAGATTGGTTTGGCGGTTATTCTTATAAATCAGGGAATAGACACATTGTTTTACTTTTTGACGCTGACAAGGCATAGTTTATTGTTTCATTCACTTTTTGGAATCCATATGGCACTGTTTCTGTAAATATTCTGGCCTCTGTAGTCGCTCCCGTAAATAAAGCAATTTTTCCTTTTCAGCTGTTTCCCGTCGCAAAATAATGAATATATTATGGTTCTAGCAATTACAGAAAATCGATTATTAAGTTTGTATGTATACCTTGTCGTGACAAAAATTTTGATACAACAAAAGTTATCGGGAAGAAACAGATAAATCCAAGGTGGTAGGGATCAATACCCCTTAACCATGGACAACGTAATGAATGATGAAACTCTTCACAAGATCTGGAAGAAATATGCCAACAAAATCGGCAGGAGGCTAGACGAGTTTGGTCGATGGTATGCCTTGCAAAAATAAACTCCGATGACCTATAACTGTAGAGCCTGAGATTTTTGATGAAAAAAAATTCTGCACCAACTTGCTTCAGTGCCTTGCTACATGGTCAGTGATTGGATGTTTATAACTGGCAACATCTTGGGATTATACTCAGAAATAACAGACGTTTGGTGTCGCAGTGACCTTCTTATGATAGGCACAGTCAAATAAGCGACACCTCTGCTCAAATACATTCTGCCAATAACCATGAAGCTGCTGCAGACGTGCATGCATGACATTGAAACAAATTGATGCAGAATTCTTTTCAGCAAAATTGACTGGATCAACCCATAAGGAAAGTCTCAGGTAAATGCTCAAGAGGTTACTTGACTAAGATGCATGTCTAAATGGTGAGGGAAGCAGGTTTTATAAGAACACATTCAGAAAGCCTAGTAACAACATTAAAGCAAAAATATATATAAAAATAGAGATATGGCGAAGAATGAAGCAAAGATATGCCGTGTGCTGCATTACCTTAACAAGTAAGAGTGTAGTGCGGGCAGATGGAGGGAGCGCCTGTCTTCGGGCCATCAAACCTGCTCGATCGTTAAGCCGCGTACACACGAGCGCGCCGCGGCTGCAATGCAACACGCGCCGAACAGTATTCGCGAGGCGCGCGCAAATGTGTACGGAGCTTCGAACACGCGCCGAGCACGCCACGAACAGGCGCGCCGCGAACCACCGACTGTCGGTTTTTGCTACGAACACAAAGCGATTTGGGGCGCCAGTGTGGACGTGTTCAGTCCGCATTCGCCCTGAGTAGCGCGCAGACCATGGCGCTCAGTGAACTGTGGTGTTCGTCACTTTTAGATGGATCGCCTCATGCGCAGCGCGTGCTCGAGGCGAACAGTGTTGCTCCGCGCGTTCGATGTTGCATTGCAGCCGCGGCGCGCTCGTGTGTACGCGGCTTTACACGTGTGGAAACCCAATTCGAAGACATGGAGCGCAGGAGAGAACTAACTCCGTGCTGTGTTGCCACATTGTGCGTGAAAAATGAAATCGTGTAACACTTTGCCATCGCCAGTTTAACCGAGGATTCGCGTTGTATGGTTATTAATGCTGCACATACTGGACGTCCTGTATGGAACTTATGCATGTTTTACTCTTAATTTCGTATTTTCCTTTTTATGTCCATTTCAAAGTTATCTGCGTTGCTGAAGTCTAAGACAGTAGTCGTAAGCTGACAGCACAGTATAAGCTCTTCTACAATTATGTTTTTAAAAAATGTTAACTAAAAATTGTAATTCTGAGTGTTATTGCTTGTTTGTCGACTAAATCGGCGAGCTCCACATTGTGTGGATGACTTTTAATAATGTGCTCTGCAACACTAAGAAAGGACATGAATTTGTAGTAAACAACCAAACGTCGGAGAGAAGAGTGTTAACTTTAACAAAGTAAATACAACTATAAAATTCCCATCAGATACAAATTTTTACAAGAATATGGAGTCGAAAAATTCTATACCGATTTTAACTCCCGTTAGTTCCCATAACGATTTTTATCAATGTAGTAACATCTCTCATTTTTTTGACAACGTGGGATAAACGCTGTCCGCTTGCCGTCGGCACGATAAAAGTACAGCGTTTGACCAGGTGACTGATAAAGGTTGTACTTTAATGCCCACGTTAAAGCAGCACTACATAATGGGCTGTCAGAAAGATAAAAAAATTGATTTTATTTTAGTCAGGTAGTTGATTTATCTCATCCTAACGAACTACTCTCAAAACGTGAAAAGGTAAAGAGATAATGCTCCCGGCGGATACACTGTAAACAGCGTCATTAGTAACTAACACGTTTTCATTATAATTATGGGAATACTACATATCTACGTGAAATAACTGGTGTTTTAAATTATTTTTCAAGAGCATAGTACTGTGAGAGAGAGAGATTTTTTTTGGTCAGCGCTTAGCATCGAGGTCTTCAGCGCTTGTAAGTGGTCACACGAGGTGAGTATGAAGCAGTGCCGGGAAAAACGGGAGATCCCCCAGAAAATCCGCCAACCAGCAGCATCGTCCGGCACGATTCCCACATGCAAAATTCCAGGGACAGACCCCGCCGGGAATCGAACACGGATCGCCTAAGTGGGAAGGGAATGGGCTGACCATTCGGGCACCGCAGCCCCCTTAGTACTGTGATAAGTAGTCTTATGATCACTGATTTAGTTTAAACTCACGAACATTATTTACGCTGAATAGTAAACATTATATTATTACGAAGAAATTTTTCGAAAATTTAAAGCACGTAAAATTTTCATGTTTTGCTCTGTTGTTTACACCCCTTCATCACGTTTAACTGACTTTTACATATTGATTTGAACCACGGGAAATAAAAATAACGGTTTTGTTTTATTCGGTGTTACTTTTTTAAGCTCTGAGAAGGGCAGCAATCTATTCAAGAGATCCAATATATTTATTTATTCAACGCCTAAAATTGCTGTTAAGGGCACAGACTCAAAAGCTATGGAGCTATAAGGGCGACTTTGAAGCGCGTATAAAATGCCGCATCGTTACAACAAGCAAGTATTGAAATAGCGTGCAAGACTCCTGCCGACCCATTTATGTGACTTAAGATCTCGCTCTTTAGTTTTGCAGTGATTTCGAAAATATTTTTAACGCAAATTAATACATACATCAAATTTTCATTCTTACAGTTTTAACACTTGTATATCGTCGTTTGTATCTGAATTTTTCTGTTGTAATACACCGAACGGATTTTTAGATTTTTGCCCCTGAAATTTCACAAATTTTGTTGTCAAAATAAGCTGAAATGAGAAAAATTATTTTTTTGTTAGCAAACGGCTCATTTTTCTACAAAACGATCTGGCAAAATTGTGTTTCGATTGACTGTAGACAGTATGAAATTTTTCAAAGCATTAAGTTAAAGAAAATTTGACTTATTTTTAATTATTTGAAATAAATGAAAGATCATGGCCTTAATGCGGACCATATAACTTTATAAGTGGAAAGTCTGAAGTAAAATTTTATGCACATTTCTAACCGAGTTTCACATACATTCGCTTAGTACATTCTGAAGTATCACATTCTGAAAAGGCAGTTTTTATCTATGTTGGAGGACTTAGGCCACTGTCACACTATAGGTCAAACCTGTTCAGTTAAATACGTTCGACAGGCATGCTTGATCGTGTTTAAAGTTGAAACATGTTAGCAAGGTTATACGACTAAATAAACTCAATGTACTTACTAATATCTCTAAACTTGGAATCTGAACTGTATTATATTTAATTATTATAATAAAAGCAGTTTATTTTAAACGAGAAGAGACTGTGATCGGGGGCTTATTCTGAGTTTGTCGTTCTAGGCATCCAAACATCTCGACATTGAGTTGCTTCGATCGTCCTGTTAGCGACAGGAAGTATCGTGCGAGATAAAAGTGTATTCTGAGTGTAGTATCGTTACGGCGCGACGGTCTTTCGGGCAAGTTCGATAGTCTTCCCAGTACGGCAACATAACATAAAAATCACTGTTGATATATACAACTTTTTTTGGGGTAAAGTGTATATTTTTCGAAGAAATTGTGCGCTATATTGAAAAAAGAGATGTATTGTAGAAACACTTGTTCATAATTTGCAATATTGGCCTACTATTTAGTACACATTTGCATGCTGCAGCGTCAGCTATTTCATCGTCGCAATTGTGGGAACACTACGTCGAGATGGCTGTTCGATGGTAATGGAGGACAATGGAGTTGCTGTTCGTCCTTACACATGAATTTGCGTTTGTGTAAAATTTAGTGGATTTGAGGAAGGCAGCTAACTAAATACAATTAATGATACTTGCAGAACGATATTACAGTAACAAAGTAAGGAAATATCTAAAATAAATAAAAGTAAGAATATTTGGTAAATTTTGCTACTTCAGTACAATGTACAATGTAGTTGAGTGGAAGCCGACAATGTTTTCTCTTCATCGACTCTAATTGGTTACGACACACACTGTTGCCGTTACTTATCTCGTAAATACATGCGTAGTATATAAATTTGTAATTCTAAACCACCACTATAAACATACACGACACACACAATTCAAGAATTCAAGTTACGTTCAGCATACTGCCATGAACGACGACGACGCAATTTTTTCTTAATGTGTGGAACAGAATGAAGAAATGTTATTTTCTATTTCCATATTGTTTCAATGTACATATGTTACAATATGCTCAGGCTGGCGATCGTATAACATAATAGATTATCAATGATATTCAAAAGTATTAGAAGTACAGTAACTGTTTATGAACGTGTTCATCAGAAACCCATATTTGTTACACAACGGACAAACACACTCCTGACTCAACTCGCTTTCAAGCGAGCGAAGCCAAAGCGGCGAAAACCTAACTCTGATGCCACCTGTCCGAGGAATTTTGAACTACGTCTGTGGCGCGAGCGTCAACGGCTGTTTTGAATTCAGCGGGCGGTTGCATCACTTTGTGACGGCGCTAATCAAATAAAATTACACAGTCAGTAGGTATGTCAATAAGAGCATAAACAAATATTTTAAAGCATATGGTATACAGAGAGCTCGATTACATTTTATGTTCTTACACTAATGCTGTATTCAAATAAGAAAATACACGGAACTACATGCAATGATTCGTTACCAACCATACAAACAATAATGTAACTATTGTTAATGTTGACTAATATGCAGTAACGGCTAGTGATATTTTTCAAAGGTTAAATCTTTAGTGTTCACTTTATTCCGAATGACCTATACTTTGTTTGATATTATTTTCATACGTTAACATTTAAAAAATTTATAAACACTTTCTCATACCATTAACCTACGAGAAATTCAGTCTGTAAATTTATAAACACCGTAGAAAATAGAGACATACGAATGTGGAATTTGCTGGTGTTTCCAGCACACGCCGTCAGTAACACGTTATTTGCTATCACAGCCTTCCTTTAAGGTATTGTATAAAGTTTGTAGTGTGGGAGGGGTGTGGTTACGGATTCGTATCCCGTGCAAGACTTTGCGATTGGAATTACTATGACATCATACGAGCATATTGCGCGCGCTCTTTACACTGAGCTAAGACAATTTATAGTTCACTGTTATTGAGTACGCTAGCTGTTAAATGCCTTCATCACATATTTTATCCATAGTTACTCTTTACATTACATAATCTCACGCAGGCAAAGCCGCAGCCGGCCAGCTAGTTATATCATAAAAGCTATATGTATGCTCTACGCAAACAACAACGCATGAACGTATAGTCGATATTCGCACTGCAGGGGCAAGTGGAACGGCAAGGTGGAGAACTGGTCTACTAAGAGATGAAGAGGATCAGGCCATAACAACAAGGCCACGGAATCCTGCAGACAGGTATTGGAACAGCCAACCACCGATGACTATCTATGAGGGAATAGAGAAGAAGGAAAGGATTAGACGGCTTGATGACCCCAAACTGTTCACGGCTGCAATGGCAACTTTATTGAGAGCTGAAGAGGGAGGAGAACACAACCTGTTCGCCCATCCGGAGTATGCTGATCGTCATCTACTAGCAACTTATAACCTACCAAGCTACATCACTGAATTAAGACAATTGATAACAATTGTCCTGGAAGAAAGAGATGAGATCTTATATCTCTCATAGGCTAAGAGAGATGCAATTCAGACATACGGTAGAAGATCGTTTGACTATACGAAACCGTTCCAGGGCTACCACGTTATCCACTATTAAGGAGAGGTAGGAAGAGTCTGATTGGAATATGATCACTACCTCCTCGAATGCATGGGTAAGAGTGAGAAGACAGCTAACCGCACTCACTCCCCCATGCATCAGAACAGTCCAATGAACCTTTGATTGGTGCAGTCGAGTAAGACCACTAGGATGGTGGAGTGTACCAATAAAGGGGAGGAGGGCAAGTTTTTCGAGAGAATACCTAGTTCCGTGTGACACCAACCAAACACCAAGAGTCACAAGATCAAGTGCGGCGCACTAGCCTGTTCGCAAGAATGGCAGTTCTAGTGCGGGAGAAGAGAGGTTCCGCGAGGCCTTCGGGCCTAGAAAACTTGCAGGGGCATGATTTTATTCCCTTTTTATAAGGTACGAATAAGTTATACCCAGAACTAACTATTATACGCAGCAAAAATATACATTGCTTATTATAATAACAGGCAACACATGAACTTAGCAAAAACAAAATCATATTTTATGTATTACTCAAGAAGTGGTTCAACTTGCATCTATACGCCACACGACTCAAAAAATGGTTACACCACCAAAAAAATATATTATTTACATCGGTAGGTTAATGTGCATTACAGAAAGGCAAATACTTTATATAACAAGCGAACAACAACCGCACGCTTCATAAATACTGAACAACAGGAATTCTCTGTATATAAAATGAAGTGCCCCACTCACTCATCAACGCACAGCACAAACCGCTGGCCTTAGGGGCATGGAATTTCCCTTTTACCGAAGGCACTCATTAAAGGAATGTTCAAATTATGAAAATTTTTTAAGGGTTTAAAATTGGTTAAATGTGTTTTCAGTGAATACTCGATGCCGCTTAAACTTGTTGAGATAGTGAGGTGACATTTGCGTCAGAATGAAGCTTATAAAAATGCATAGCTCCCATATTTTTAGATTTTCCGAAATTTAAAAATTAAGGAGTGTGGAAAGGTGCGACGTCGCGCGGGCGACTGGAATACTTAATCGTCAATAAAATCTGAACTACCTATCAAAATTCGATTAAATTTTTTGCCAAGTAGATATTTTATCAGCGGACGTTTATTTATGTAGCACTATGCGGTAGTATGCTTTACTTTCGAGTAAAACATTAAAAACTGGTTTTAGAAAAATAAGGGCTTGAAACCCCAAAATCTACAAAACTGAAAAAATTTATTTATTTTGAATTTAAATATGATATTACCTAGGCCTCTCTATAACAACAAAAACACTCGCGTTTAAATTTTAAAATTATTTCAACATCTGTAAACATTTCGCGCACAGATTTTTTTGATAGTCAAATTATTTTAAAATCAAAATGAGAGTATTTTTGACATTCGGTTATTATAGAGACCTAGATATTAACGTATTAAAACGATTAAAATTAGAGTTTTCTATTTTTGTATATTTTGGGGTTTCAAGCCCTAATTTTTTTAAAAATCCGTTTAATTTTTTGCTTGAAAGTAAACCATACTGCCGCAGAGTAAATAAACGTCCGCTGATAAAATATCTACTCCGCAAAAAATTCGCATTGAATTTAAATGAGTAGTTAAGATTTTATTGGCGATTGATTATTCTAGACGTCCGTTCGACATTATTGTTCATTGCCATGTCCTTTTAAGGGGGGTGAAAAGCCATAAAACACGTTTTCTATCTATCATCGACAACTCTTAAACCCATTGAGATATTGAGATGATTTCTTCTTCACGATATTCTTACGCATATACCTAAAACGCTGTTTCAGGATATTTTTTTTGGAATTCAACTTCTAGAGGCATTAAAATAAATATAACGTGGTTTCGATAATCCTATGTACTTCCTAAACCTGCTGAGATATCGAAATGATTTTTTAATACGAGTGAAGCTTACATAATTAACTAAACAGCTATTTCATTATTTTTCAAAATTCGACCATTTAAGAGGAGTAAAGAGGTAACATGTCTCAGAAATCTCGAAAAGCAGGCATGACCACGGATAAGTAATTAGAAATGTGTTACTTTTTGCCGTTACTTTTTACGTATACCTCTTGACACGGGCCTGTACATACACATTCACTTTATTAAGGGGCCTGTACATACACATTTAATTTATTAAGAATTCTGACGACTTATCTTAGCGTAGTGGTTTGGAACACTGGTAAGGGTTTTCAGGTTCGAATCCCGTGTAAGGCAAGGCGACTGTGAACTGATTTGATACGCAAATATTAGTGGCAGCTAGCAGAAGAGTTAATTATCTATTTCAATTATGAACATATAAGGGTTGCTTCCCCTTGCGGCGTAGGCTGCCTCTAAGACTTTAAATGGGGTAAAATTTATTTTATCGATATCCTTGATATCTCATAAATCTGGTGCGGTATTAAAATATATTTGGGGGTGAAAAGTCGTAAAATTTGTTTTCGTCATGTTATCAATATCTCATTAACGCGATAAGGTACCGTTATTGTTTTTCTTCAAAAATTTCACACGGCCAAAGCCCGACTGGGCAACTAATATTGGCATATTTTTAATTTTCGGCTCTACATAAATAAGCACATTTTAACTAATTTGATTAAGTACGTCTTAAATCACATACAAGTTTGTATGCAAATTCAATCCAGCTTTCTTTACAGTATTTTATATGTACTTACTTTGAGCGTATGTTTGAAAATTAAAAAGTTACGCAAAATCATGACGAGTAAGTGTTCATGCATGTTCTAAATTTTCTGTAAATAAAACTCTGTGCGAATGTCACGATGTTAGTTTTAGCCTTACAGAAACAATCCTGTACCATTTCAGTTCATCGGGGTGTAATGTTACACAGGGTTGATATCCATTTTCCTAAAATTTTCTAATGCTGACGTTAATGTATTAAAAGCCTGGGAAACTCAAGAGTTTTGATAATAAAACTACTTATGTATGCTAAGTAATCACGTGACAAAAATATTGGGTCAGAGAAAAATGTTCCAAACTGCCATAGTTGGTCTTTAAGCGTACTATAAAGTCTTAAAGCCACGGCTTTTAGGGATATGTTTTTCTGAAGCCTAAAACTGTGCATATGTTGTAAAACGGTCTCGTAGTTGTGTTGAGAATATTTCTATCTATGTATGATATTTTTAACGAAAAATTATACTTTATAGCTAATTACTTTATTCTAAAAAGTTTCAGCAATTGCATAGTTAGTCAAAATTATAAACTTTTGTTTTTAAAGTAAAAGCCACTTTCACACACGAAACTTTTTAAAATGCCGTAATTCTGTTTCATTAACTCAGTTTAGTCTGCATTGCAGGCATTAGTATGATAATAAAATCAAAGCGAAAAATAAATAAATATGACTCCGGTAGCCTATTTAAGTTTCCCAAATGTATCACGGTCAATAATGTAAATTAAAAAATATATCGATTAAATTTTAATTTTAAATTTTGAATGGGAAATTTTTAAAATGTTTTTTGCTCTGCTCAACAGCTAATAGTATCAATATCAGTTACACAAACTGCTAAATATTTTTACATTAAAATCCGTAGCCAATGACACGTCGTGAGATGCTTCCGTTTTCTCTACAAACAGAATTAGTTAATCGTCAGCCTGGGCAACCTGTATTCAGAATGTAAGTTTTAAATCAACAGTTCCAACAACGAAATTGTAATTGTCTATAAAGTAACAACTATGCTCAAATTATATGTGATCCGCTGAATTGAAATTAATTAAGCACCTGCTTAGTTACTGTTCTTGAAAATTTCCACTCAATATCTTACTACTATAATATGCAATGCTTTGCGTTCTAAAGTAGTCGTACAAACACCAGTTTAAAGGGTTTATAAGTTTTGTGTAATAGTGAACTTATTTTTTTATTTGCATTTAAATTGTTACTTATTAAATAGATACATAAGGTAACAGTATTCTTACCTTTCCATCGAAGCCAAAAAGTGCATGTGTGAACAGGTCTTCTGTGCAACTATTGAATTCAATCACAAGTATCTTTAAACGAAAGGAAATTTAACAAATGTCACTATTATTTTTTATTCTGTAAAGGTATTTAAACAGTCAAAGAGACGCGTAACTTAGTAGTCTATTAAATACTGGACAATGATACAAAACTTTCAGAAGTATGTGCAATTTCTTCTATTCCTACCCATCTTACAATTATTTTTTAATTATGTACTCGCAACTGCTAAGATTTTTTAGTATAATTTTAAGTTTATAAATTATGTGGTAGATACAGATATTTTGACATCGTTGGATCGTATCAAAAATGTTTGTATGGAAACTAAATCTTTGAGAACCCGATGAATGTTAAATCTGTCTTGTTTACGCAGGCCACACGCAGTCCAACAAGAAAATTGAATTGCGAGACGATATTTAGAAACTTTTACTTTATGTGTTCGCTTCTACCGTAAGTTTTCAGAATTTCAGTGGTTTGCTGCTGTCATAAAAATAACCGCCATACATTGACAAACATTTTTGTTGTTTTGCTGAAGTTATATATTTATAATCAATTTCCGCTTTATTCGTGAAACACAGTACTGTGCATTCTCGTATTGATATATTTTTTTCGAATTTTTCGTATTTTCCTTCAGCATTCATCACATTAATTGCGACAATAACAAATACCGTTTTCTGAAACAAACTTTCTCAGCATTTAAGACATCAAAAGCCGCGAAATTTTAATAATTTGGCATACATTTTCAATTACGTAAAATGCACTATTTTTTTTAACAACTAAATATGTCGAGCATCACCAAAACACTGTTATAAATTATTCGAAGAAGCTGATTGCATAGTACAGTAATAATTCATGTCAGCTCAATACGAATTTATTATATTAAGAAAAATTACGCTGTTTAATAAATCATTAAATGTCTAACACATTAATAGTATTTCTTATCAGCATTGCGAGGGATGTATTTATTACGTGGCAAGTGACAACTCACATTTGCTCTTACATTTATTTTTATCAAGGATGAGGCTCTCTGACTTAATCCAGGCACGGGTCGCGGCGGAGGTTCAAGGCCACCCGTGTGTCGGCTCGCGTCAAACAAAGGCCCGGAGAAGACCCACTAACGCGCGTCTGGCCGATAAAACAGCAGGGCGCCCGAGGAGACGTCCTACGGCTGCCGACGTCGCCCGCACACTGAGCGTCGAGACGCTGGCCTGCCCCAGCGAGCGACGTCCAACCCCCTCCCTCCAGGCCATCACTTCCCCTCCTCCGAGACGCTAACCCTACCCGACACGCATGCGCGGGCCGCTACTACGTGAACACCCGAGTACACTAGGACCGTGTACCAACTGCCATTTTTAAACTACTCAATGGACACGCAGCCATATTTACCACAAAATGACAACGTATTTGGCAGTATACTTTTTAATTTCTAAACGAAGTTTACTACACATCCCTACAATCGAAATATACTAAATTGCTAATTCATAAATTACCAACTGGAGCAGGCAGGTATTTGCTAGCCCAGTTTAAAAGATAAAAACTCAAATATCTCTGTTTTGAGCTAAATGTGTTAGAAGCGTTTCTGTTTCGCTTAATTATATTGCAATTAAAAAATCCCGTTACTTATATTTATTTTTCAACGAACGTACTTATGTGCTGTTATTTACGGTTTTAAAAAAGTTTACGTACAGTCCCACTCTGGTGAATTTACCATCGTTAAAATTAAATTCAATTAAATTTTAGTTCAGTTTTGCAACTGTTCCCGGATTTTCGCATGTAGGAACCGTGCCGGACGATGCCGTTGGTAGGCGGGTTTTCTCGGAGATCTCCTCTTTCCCCCGCCCCCTCATTCCGGCGCTGCTCCATATTCACCTTATGTCACCCTTACCAACGCTAAATACCTCAATGTTAAGTACTGACCGAAAGCTCTTGCTCATTCACTTTTTGGAACTGGGCGAAGTAAGTTTATGTCTATATATTCGTGAACCTAAAGCAGGAATGCCATTTTTTTTTAGTTCTTTCCTTTTTAAATGGACCGACAATGAGCAGGAAACAGCGCGATATTCAGCCTTCGTGAGAAGATGCTCAAAGTCAGCGGTGACACGGGGAAACGGCAAAACACCAAGAAAACCAGCTGGTCACATTTTCACGATGTGAAAATAGGGAGGTACTTCACCGGGAATCGAGCTCGGAGCCTCTTGCGGTTCTGACCAATACGCCAAAAACGACGCCTGTTAAAAACTGAGACACGACCTCACGAAGGCTAACAACTTATAATTTACTTTAAAAAGAGCACTTTTAAGATAAATCTTCCGATTAGAAAAATTCGCTACCCGCAACTACACATCGAAGGTTAACTTTTTAATCCTTAAATCTGACGTTCTCACTTATTTCAATGTTTAACATTTCACTAAAATCACACAACAATGTAGTAAAATTTTGAAATACTTTTCAAATCGTGTGAGCAGTAAATTAAAAACCGAATTTATAATTGATTGTATCGTTGATATAAGAGTAGCTACTAAGCGCAAATGTTTGGCCCTTGATGCACATGAACTGGCATGAAGGTGGGTTTTAAAGTTGTATTTTAAGTGTAACGTTTACGTGTCTGACCACTGAATACAACGAGTTTGTATTTCGATGATTTTTACGGAAGTAGAGTATTTACGTTTCCGAACGTTTTACTGATTCGCGCACCTACGGTATGAACAAGTCATCTCACATTGAAACAGTTTAAGCTACGTTTCAGTCCGTATGAAGACAAGCGCCTGAAGGTGTATAGTTTTTGGACATCCAGGTTGATCGATCCAATGGCTAGGACGAGCAAGAAATGGAAAGTATTACAGCCTTGTATGAAGGATCCATCGCAACATTCGCCTACAATGGTTTCAGGACACCATGGTAAAGGGGACAGGGTAGTTCCAAATGTGAGAAATAAGTAGAGACGGAAAATTTCGCGAAAAGATTTTTGCATCGCTTTGTTTCAGTGCATTACGTGCGCACCTGCATCTCTACTTTGTGGTCAGTGATTGGGATGCCGTAACACCCAGCGTCTGGAGGTTAAACCCGCAAATCACAGACGTGATGTGTCGCAGTTATCCGTGTACTGATTGGCACAATCAAAAACGACCCTGCACAAAAATACTCCGTTAATAGCCACGTAGTTGAGCTGCAGGTTCGCACATACGGCACTGAAACAAAGTGAGGCAAAAATATTTTCGCAAAAATTTGTGTCCCTAGAGATAAGCTTCGAATCTTGATAAGAGGGGGAGTGAGAAAGGACGCTGGTGTTTGTGCGCAAATAAGTAATCGGGCATTAATAATACCTATACAGATATGAAACTAAATTAACGAGATTTTAAAAATTCGACGGAATATTGTGGGTTTTTGCTGTCGCAGAAAAACAATAAACTAATTTCGGGATATAAAGATAGTTCGTATCAGTCTTGGGACTTGAAACTGTTCACGAGTTGTTGATGTAGGAGAAATCCATTTTTTTTTTTTTTTTTTTTGCGATGAGGAAGGTTAGCCTATGTGAGAGAAGGTTGTGAGAAGTTTGAAGACTGCTGAAGGACCAGACGCTTCCCCAATCACTGAGGAGTTAAGACTCACAAGTACGGACGTCTTGCACGCCGAGTGTTAACTGAGAGGAAGAGAACTTTATCCGTCGAACGAAGATGTCTATAAAACCACTCCGGCTAATGCACGCTCAAGCCGATGCAGTTACATTAATGGCAAACTTCTTAGAGGATGAAGAGTTGGGAAAGTTGTGGTGCACTGGGTATTTTCGTCTCTGAAATTTTATCTTTAGAACTGCTGTCGAAATGTGACATTTCCGAACTTTTGATAACGTCAAATCTCCGAGGTACCAAGGGCCGCCGGGTGGTACTGGACAGAGCACTTGCTTCGCACCACGACATACATGGTTGGATTATCGATGAGGTCGGTCCCGTTTTCTCAAGTGGAAAATATAGTAGACGATGCAGTTGACAGTCGAGTTTTCTCGAGTCACTCTGTTACCCGGACCTTATCTCCAGCCATTGCTTCGTAGCTATTATCACAGCCCTCGATATATTTTTGTCATTTATCATCCTCCTCATTCACTCTCCCTTATCATCGAACTCTTTTTAACATCATCCTGTCAACCGCTACCCTTCTTTATTATTACCACTAGCATCTGCACTTTTAAAATCGTCACCAAAAGCGTCGCCGCCATCATCGTCCTCGCCATCATCGTCCTCGCCATCATCGTCCTCGCCATCATCGTCCTCGCCATTTTAATTCTCACCATTATCATCCTCATCGTCTCATCATTATAATAGCCCTCGTCATCCTTGTTATCATCATCTCCTACGAATCGCTGTGGCGCAACGGTAACACGTCGCACTATCGTTTGGGAGAACGCACCCATACTGATTTCGAATTGTCATTGTTTACCGAAATGGCTCCAGTTGAACAGTGGACAGTTCCTTGACATAGACCTTGGCCGATTCCTTTCCCAGTTCGTGTCTCTTGTGTAAAGTTGTGTATAATGGTCTCTAATGACTTTGCAGTCGACGAGACGTGAAGCCCAATAATTGTTCAGCCATAAAATCACATATTATTAAAAAAAAAAAAAAAAACACACAATATTCAGGCATGAAATTTCACAAACACGCGAATTACGTAAAACATAACACAACTGGATACTACTCTAGCTCAACTACCATATTAAGTGCACTCGTGAAATAATAATTTTTGAATAAACGTACTAAGATTCTATTATTTTCTTAAGTGTCAAAGTATAAACTTCAATGTATTTATTATTCTCGTGAATAATGTTTCATATAATTTCTTTACCAATACTTCTACCTCAGAAAACTATGCACAATAAAACTTCGACTTTTTTACGGCTAACACTCCAGCGAACATAATTTCTAGATGAACCAAATAATTACTCAATTACAATAGCAGAGCAATCAAGTAGGTAATAATTCCAGCATACCTAAGCGTGCCATTTTAACTTGAGAACGGGCTAGGGTACAGTTTTATGAAAACTTGGAAATATCTGCTAACGTGTGTCGGCGAGTCCGTAATAACTTTGTTTGTATGACATTTCCGACCACCGCTGTGAAATTTATTTGGCGAATATAACACAGTACTGCTGTAAAAGGCCAGACACAATTTCTATATGCAAAGTACTAAAATTAACTGTATATTCCATTCTCATTCATCCAGGACAAGTTTGGACAAATTTAACAAATCAATAATTTGGAAGTAGTGCTTCTACTTACGCAGAAAAGTGAAACATTTTCATGAACGTATGACCACTTGGAGCAAATACTGTGAATTTTGCACGATTAAGAGCAATTAAACAAAAAATGATAGGCCGGTATTATCTGTTTCCAACAAACATTTATACTAACAATTCCGAAAAGGAATATATTTGGTGTATCCACTCAGAGGACAGAAAAATATTATTATACCAGACAGACATGCAACAAATAACAAAACCATTTGTGCGAAAAGTGACCACAACTGCGCGAGAGTAATACAAATGAGCAAACACTGAAATTGATAAGACACAAGTTTACAAAAACATTATTTTTAACGAAATAATTATTTGATACGTTTACTAAAATAAATATCTTGAGATTATTAATATATGCATGAATCGAATAAAAACGACCAAATTTAAACAATATTTCAAAGCAGAAAATTATAATATAATAAATCATACCACGTCTTTATTAGTCTTATTTGAAACTTAGGCATATTCATAAATTACAATTATGTCTTTATTAAAATATTTTATGTTTTGCTAGCACAGTTACGTAATTAGAAGTAATTTGAATGCTCAGGTATAATTATACAGTGAAAAAATAATATTTAATATTGGTTTCTATAAATTCATTATTGTGAATAATTTTAAGGAGAACATAAGAAAATTCCAATTTTTTTGTGATAGAAAATATTTTTATCGTATAAAAACTATCAGATTAATTTTTTGTGAATTACTGTTACATTTAATATATTAGATGTTAAAAGAATTCGTGATATTTCTAAATTAAGCAGTAGCCTACTCCTAACAAAAATCACGTACAATGCTTTGTGATTGAAAGAATTAAGTACGATACTGAAACATCGGTTTTGCATGTGTTCTATCTCTAACGTTTCAATGCAAAAGTATAGTTAAAAGTGTTTATAATTGAAATGGTTTTCATTTTTTAAATTAGTGATTAAAATATTGCAATTACGCGAATAAGGACTACTTGGAATGAAGAGGAAATACTAACTGAAAAAACAAGTATGCACGTAATGTAAACACAGACAACAGAGAGTAAATAATTTAGACGAAAATAGCAGGCTTCCTTTGACAACAGATGCGACGATTCGGGAACTTATATCTGTTTCCGCCTTAAGGTACATGTACTACAGTCTAACAAAATGCTTTGTTGTCACAGGACACACCGACAGACAGACAGAGAGAGAGAGAGAGAGAGAGACATACGGACGCACGTACACACACAAACCAAAGATACAAGATGATTCAGAACAGTGTGTATTAAATTTGCGTCATCATAGTTTATGAAAATGTAGGCTGAAAATGTGTTTTCAATTTTTCCGTGAAGTGAGTTATAGTGGGAGTAATGCTACCCTGAATCAATTAGAGTAAATACAATTCGTCGAGTACATAGTATTCAATAATAACTGTTCTGGTTTTCTACAGTTACACGATCCAATCTGCGCGTATGGCACTACACACTATGAATTATAGTGCAGAAACGGTCTATTTTCTTACCTATGTTCATAAAATACTGTTCCTTCAAAATGTTGACTTGCAATTTTGCAACAATCTGTTGTGACATCTCACTGCCTCTTTCATGCCACAGATTTTATTTTAATTATTTTATATGCCAGACACCCCGGCCTAATATTGTTTTACTGTAACATATTTTATTTTAACTGGAATTTAGTATGTTCTGCTTAAATTATCACTTTGTTCTGATAAAGCACTTCATGTACCAAATTTGTCAACCAGCGAAGTGTTTTACTCCACTAATACTTCGTCTTAGACAGGAAACAGTGCGATTTTTATTTTATTTTTTTTCCTTTCAAAAAGTTCTAAGCAAAGCTCTAGACTGAATGGACGTGTAGTGGATGAAACTCTTCAAGATTTGAAGATTATTTCTCCTTGACGTCTGCAAGCAACATCGATACGCCACAGACGAGCGTCCTGGAGATTTATTTCCATGATGAAAATATCTTTTACCTATAACGAAGGCGGTAAGAAGTCGTTTTATGGTATGTACTCTGTAAAAAAAACTTCCTAAAAGGTTTAGAACGTTGTAATCCCAGACGCAGTATAGGACAGTTACCATAATTCCATCTTGTAAATATGCAAACTTTTACAGATGTTACAATACAAGTCTGGTAACATCAGTATACATTTGACTGTTTTATAAGAAGATTTAGGAGTGCTACCATGGATGTCTGGGAAACTATTCTACCATACCTACTTTCTTAGCGCTCCTATACGCACGTCTGGTAAATTTACAAACAATTTTTAGAGTAATAGAAAGCCTGTATTAATCACCACGGAGTCATCATATATCACCGCTAGTCAAGCTGCCATAATCCCACTACATCTTAGAATATTCCATTAAGTCTGCTGGACTATGTATTTTACACCCACTAAAAGACCCTACTCACCGCTGAACTTTTTCCGAAAACGTTAATAACAAAAACTTAAAATTTAAAGGAAATTAATTGCATGATAACTTGTATGGTTATTTTCTTTATCCTAGTACTGCTTATGTTTCAACATCTATTTTTTTTTCAAACAAACCTTAACTAAGCATATATTAAAATCCATAGCAAACTATTTTTGACATCGGTTTCATGTTATTTTATGAAGTGTTCAGGCGCCCAACACTCTTATATTGAGCTACTTTATTTGTTGCTCGTGCCAGCATACTTGTACTAGTATAGAATTATTTCACCTATGCTGTTTTTTTTTTTTTTTCGGATTCACACGTCGGGTTCCTGTTATCCACATCATTGATAATGTACGTGTACCGATGTTATATACGTGGTGCCTCTGAGAAGCCTTACACTATACTGTATACACTTACAAAGTTTATCGATTCAAGCTATCACGCTACGTTGTAATAATACTAAGTGGATTAGTTTCGAGGTTACGATACGTATAGTCTTTTAACCACTCCTAAGAATTTAAGTCACCCTTATTTTAATTTATTATATCGTGCTTAGCTCTTCTTCGAACTCATGATTTCAATTATAACTCGAGTTTTTGTCGGAAATTAGTTTTCAAAGAATGTCTGAATTTTTTTTGTAAAAAAATAAGTTTTGAGTTAAAATTAAAAATAAACTGTATCCGCAACAGAATCTTCGTTTTAATATAAATATTTACATACTTTGCTTTTTTTATACGTTTTATGAAGTCCTTACACTGATTTTATGTATATATTATTTGCACAACATTGTATAATATATTAAATCTGCTTACGTTCTAATTTAGTCTAATACACTAATTTTTTAATGCGTAACGATATTTGACGTGCAAAAAGCTATTTAAAATTTTAACCGCGCGTAATTTAAGTAGGAGACGTTGCAAGAACAATGAATGATTATGTGGAAGTATAAATGTGTATAACAATATAACAGTTAACATTACTTTACGCGAGCTTTTTTGAGAAATATACGGTGAAAAAAGTGACGTATCGCATTTTAACGTAGGTGAATCTAACACTTGCAAGTCACATACAGTGCAAATAGTTTACCACCGCCTTTTAGCGTGCGCACGACAGCATGAATGTATGCGGCCGTTATAAAAGCTCGGGTAGTTCAGAACTTCGCGCAAAAAGGAAGCTAAGTATCGTGCCTGCAACCAATGCAAGTACGTCGTACTTTTATGGTAACACCCACACGATCCAAACAAATCTTCGACCCACAAAAACTTTCCCATAACCTACCGTCCTTTAATGCTTGAAGGTACTTAACTGTTCTCGCACGCTGACAGCACGTTTTCATAAATATACGCGGCTTGGCGGTTAGTATTTCAGTGTAAAAACAATACACGTGACACGGCATATCTTATGCCGAGTACCAAAGCAGAACGTTACACCCCTGGATCCACTGCAAAATACGATTATAACATTTTACTGTAACCATATTCGATACAATTCGTATCTGCTTTCTCTATGGGTCCAGTGACAAAACAATATTGTTCCAGGGTTACCTACAATCTAAAGATTGAGCACGTATGAATGACTGTGGCTGCTGAAGGATATTACGGGCATGCGTACGTTGGATCTGAAGGTCGGCCTCTATTTTCCGTGATGTTTGTCAACAGTAGAACTTATGAATGATTTGCAGTCACACTTCCATACGTTGCTAATGGTGAAGAGAGAAACAAGACCTACCTAACCGGCACTAAGGCCTCGCTCTTTAGTTTCGCAGTGGTTTCGAAAATGTTTTTAACGTGTATTAATACACATATCAAAAATTAATTCTTACAGTTTTAACACTTCAACGTTTGTAGCAAAATTTTTCTGTTACAATACACCAAACGGATTTGTAGATTTTTGCCCCTGAAATGTCACATATTTTATTGTCGAAATAAGCAAAAATTAAGCAAAATAATTTTTTTCTAGCAAACGGTACATTATTTTGAAAAACGCTCTGCCAAAATTGTGTATTGTATGACTGTACACAGTCTCAAAATTTTTGATAGCACTTGGTTTAAAAGTATTTGAGTTTTTTGAAATTGTTTGAAATAAATGGTTGATCATGGCCTTAATTACTAGTAACAAGAAGTTACAATAATGCGTCTACTTTTCTAAATGTGGGTGAAAGTTAACGCGTAAAGATACAGTTAGTCACATCCGGAAATATTACACAACGTCTTTATCAATTATTGTCATGCTATCTTCTAACCACAAAATATAAGGACCATCAGATGATGAACTGCCAAAATATTAAATGTTATTATAACTGGGCCAGTAGTTACCAAAATATAACAACCTTAATTTATTCCCATCTAAAAAGCGGACATACAAAAATAAACACATACAAAATCAAAGTTTTCAATGTGAATTTTCAAAATTTTTAATTTGTGTTGAATTCACCAAAGTATTCCCGAGATAAAAACTAGCACAAAATTTAACAAAATGTCGGTATTTCGGAAATGTGTACGCAACACGAACAAATAACATAAAAGTCGGGTGACCTAAGTATATACTAAATATACTGCGTTACTTTAAAATTCGTGAAAATGTTTCCTTTAGGTATCTCAAGTAATCAAGAAATGATCAAATGGCCGCATTTCTGAAAATATGAGCACAAGAACAAAGTACTTGAAAGTCAGGTGAACTTACTAATTACAATGTGTATACTTCATTTAATGAAATTATAAAAATATGTCGTCATATCGCACCCCCAATGCAATACCAACATAAGTCGAAATTATGTCATTTTGAGATAAACGCAGTTAAATGTTTCCGCTCTCAGATATAATAGGCAGAGAGTCTTAACACAAAACGTTATATATATATATATATATATATATATATATATATATATATATATATATATATATATATATATATTGGAATGCGTTTCTTGGATATGTTAGTATTGCATTGTCTAAAGAAGACTATCCTCTATTTTAACACATGCATAACATAACTCAAAAATTTTAATTTTAGAGTTATGTTGGTATTGCATTGGGGGTGCGATATATCTTGTGCGATTTCAAGAATATTGAAATAGACACGATTATCAAAACTGAACACAGCACGAGAAAAATACGAGAAGAGCAAGTCGCCTTACTGAGTTCTACACGTGTATCGACAGAGTTGCTGGGGAGGTGGAGTCGTTGTAAAACACTCGCCTCACATTCGGGTGTACTCGGGTTCGTTCCCAGGCTCCTGGAGAATGCCAGGTGGGTTTCTTAAACTGGCCCTAGCAGACTGCTACCCCCTCCGTGTACCACTACCAAGGCCGTGTGTTGTTCGATGGCAAGCAAAAAGGGCAAAATAAATAAAAATAATAAATTTGAGGTGATAATCAATACTTTCAACAAGTTGTACAGCTTCGATTTCACTGATATTGGTCGCTAATAAAGTGTATAGCACTTGCTTCACTGAGTTGTTGGATCAGAATAAAATATATTTTCCTGCTTCATTCGTCTACAAGCATTCTACCTCGTTTACAATTTTTACTGGTTCAATGCCGTGATACCTATAAAACCAACGCGTCTGTAACTGACGAACTTTTTATATGCGACCCAGACAGCAGAAAAAACTTGCTGCAAGCTTGTAGCAATCATGCCCATGGAAGCCAGTAACCTTGCAGCAAGCATGAAATGCAAGCCAATAAAATTGTTATAAACCTGCTGCCTAGTTTACACATTTCTAACTTGCTGCAAGCTTGATTTGTAAGCTTGCAGCAAGCTTAATTTGCAAGACTGCTGCAAGCTTAATTTGCCAGCCTGAAGAATAAATAAAAATTTTATTTTCTGCAATCTTTTCACTATCATTCAAATTTACATCTTAAATATTGCTTGTTCATCGACTTGTGATGTTAGTTACTAAACATTAAATTTCGGCTATTGTGACAAGATTGGAACTACTGACTCCTTGTTTCCAAAGCAGGTATGCTAACCATGGGACTATTGCGAATACTTAAAAGTGGTGTAGTAGTGAGAGTCGGTTGTAAGATAACGAACTTTGTTTTGGAAATACTGATGTTTGTGAATTTACTAACAACGGTAAGGATGTCAGTTTACTTATAGTTGTACATAATATCGTAATAGTTGTTTTAGGTAGCATATGAAACAGTGTTACTTTATAAGCGCTTGTTCATTTACAAAGTTCAGTTTAAATCTCAAGTTCGATCATTATTGATGGCACAGAAAATATTTCATAAATTAAGATTGCTAAGGAAAATTTCAATGCAATATCAGCTTAGTATAGGGGACAGGATGCTTGCAGCACATCACATGACCAGTCTTGCTATGTAAGTGTAATTGAAGTCAAATACACCTTTGTCACAAGCTTGGTTCAGGTTTGTAACAAGAGTTCTGAGCAAGCCTGCTATGGCAAGTTAAATTAAAGTGAAATATAAACTTGCTGCAAGCTTGATTCAGGCATGCAGCAAGTCTCGTGAGTAAGCTTGCTATGGCAAGCCAAAATCAAGTGAAATGCAAGCTGGCAAGAAGGCTTGCAGCAAGTCTGCTGCAAGTTGCCTAGTTGACACTTTTTTATAGTTTTGCAAGCTTACATACTAAAACATCATTTTAGGTTAACTTGTAAGCAATCAAGCTTAACACAAGCTTGCAAGAAGTTTAACTGCAAGCATTTTTCTTAAATACACTTGCAGAAAGCTTGTAAAGCTAAATAATACCTACGCCAGCATAAAAGCTTAAGTCAAATGCAAGGCTTGCAGTAAGCCTACCGAAGCAAGTTTATAACTGCAAGTCAAATGCAAGGCTTTCAGTAAGCTAACATGTTGTGTGGGTACGCAGTCAATAAAGAGTTGAAACTTTTGTAGGAGTATTGTATTCGGGATGATAAAAAGCCATCCATCTAAAAAAATTACATTTACGTGAGACGACACCACACGTGTGTTGTGTGAATAAGTTCAATACACACTATCGCTAACTTCTTCGTGTTCTCCTGGAGGTCTATTAAATATCGATTTATATGGGTGCAACGAAAAATTCGCACCTGCGTTGCGTCTGGTTGCGCTGAAACTGAATTAAATATGCACACACATTCAATAGAAGACCCATTTTACTTGTTCTGCAATTGGGCAGCGCGGCGTAGATGCAAATAAGAGGTAGTTATACTTAATCGGGGCCCTGAATTTGATACAATATAAATTTAATTTGAATAAATAAACATACGATGAGTACTACCGACAATTAAAATAAGCAATAATAAATGAAATTTCAAAATAAATTAATTAGTAATGCAACCATACCTTAAAAGCTGAGATAACAAGACATTCGTAAGTGAAGTAGATTCGCGGTCATCTGGCCTGTGTGCCTGTCGGTCGAGATTAAACGGAGTTCAAATGGCAAAATGCAGTTTATTGCTTGACTGAATTAGCTTTATTGCCCAAAGCTGGTCACAAAGGGTACTGCAATTAAGCAAAAATCTATTGCTCTCACTGTATGTACATTAAAGTGTTTATGTTATTGCTGCAATTAACCTAACTTCTTAAAATAATTCCCCTATTCTTTACGTTTTTTTGTAGTTTTTTACGTTTATTTGTTATTTCTTAACTTTTCAAAAGTATGGCCATTTATTCACTCTCACTGAAAGCAGTCCTTGTATTCTAATCTCTCTCAGAACTAATAAATGTTCGCGTAGATTTGTAGGTGCGTAACAAAGAAGGCTAAATACGAAATACATGATTGCACGATAGCGTTCCGCTAGAAAAATCATCATAACATAATAACTTATTACTAAATTATCTATTGTAACACTGCATACGTGTAGAAGAACCGCTTGTCCAAGTAGACTTCAGACCGGAGAGTAAACTGGATTGGATGTAATGTTACTCGTTACAAAGTCTGTCGTACGGATGAGAATTCGTTGAATTACTTTTCTTTGGTGATATACGCTATGTCATGTTTCAAGAAACTGCAAAAGGGAAGGTAACTGTATCAATATATGTATATTTTATCAGCCAAGCTCAAAACGAGCTCGCTTCGGTGACAATCGAGTCTCTGCACTAAAAAGCACCCATCGTGAACGTGCCACAATTGTAAGAGATTTAAACAAAAGACGAGACATGGTCTTGAGATATCAACTTTGAGAAATGGAGTTTGAAAAAGTAACCAATGTGTAAGCTACCTCCAAATGTAAATGTTTAAGGACGTTGGACCCGTAAAAATTAAAAATTTTATATTTGTGCCAAACACTGTTCAACTTTTACACATCAGATAACATGTCATTTCCCCAAATTAAAAAAAAATTAGGTCCCATAGTTTTGGCATTATGGCCTATCAAAGTCACAAAATTGCAGTTGCGGTGTAGCCAAAATAATAAAAAATAATTAACTTGCAGAAACAAGATAATTCATATTGATTCTTAATGATGTGAGCTACTTCAAGACACTTTTGTGAACCAAGGCGATAACTTTTTGTATTTTTAAAAAATTGATGAATATTAGTACATTGTTGCTTAACTTTGACTTTTGGCTACTTCTGAAATTTTCAAAACTAACTTTGGTCAATCATGTCGTAAAATGCATTGATACACTAACTTTCAGTTCCTGTAATTTTGAATTTATTCATTTATTACTTTTTTTGATTTTGGCTACACCGCAATGGCTATTTTGAGACTTTGATGAGTGATTATGCAAAAACTATGGGGCCTAAATTTTTTTTATTTGAGGAAATGACGTGTTATCTGATGTGCAAAAGTTGAACAGTGTTTGGCACAAATATAAAATTTTGAATTTTTACGGGTCCAACGCCCTTAAAAGGTAATACTTTTGGATAAAATTCCTGTAAAGTACTACATTAAGTTTAAGGACACCAGCGAAAACAAAGTAAAATAATAAAATATATGTTGATTCACAAAACATTTATAGTATAAACTATTTTTTTTTTTTTTTTTTTACTTTCTCCGAACATTCAAAGGGCCCACCTTTAGTCTAGCTCATATGTTACCTCATTTTCGTTTACGAAAAACGCATCATTTTGAAGTCCATGAGCCTATGAACTACTTTTTGCTTATGTCCCTAAACTTACTGTAATATCCATATATCGGAATACTGAGACGAGTAGAGATTTTCAGAAAAAAAATCATATTCGGGCGTATTTTTTCTGTGAACTTTAACTTTGAATTGTAGATCCTAACCAATAAACAAAAAAAAAAAAAAAAAAAAGCTTGAAACATTTTCATTGCGAGAGTATTCAGCAAGAAAAGTCTCATTATGGATTATTTTATTTTTAGTTATATGAATTCATATAAAGGACAATTTAAAATGTGCTGTTAAAACGTAAATTTTATTACAGTGCAAGTTATGCACTTTAACTTTTACGTGTATTTATGCCGCGAGTTAGTCCAGCAAGCTACGAATATTAAATAAATGCTGCGCTGACAGCGGCTTAATAACACGTTAATGTTCAACTGCGATGCTTGTTCTGTATCGAAAGGTAAATGGAATTCATGCTTAAATAGCACATTTCAATCTTTTTTTTTTTTCAGAATTTAAAAAAGCGAAAAATTTAATTATGCAATAATGTGACTGGTGCCGACCCTAAACAGGCAAGTGTTTGTAACGTGGGTCATGTTTAGCTAAATTACTTGTGTGCTGTTAACAACTGGTAGCGTTAAGATGCATTATTATTATTATTATTATTATTATTATTATTATTATTATTATTTATTAGCAGCGTCAATTTGAGAACGTCACAAAATTTACTTTAGGCAGTGAGCGACAGTACTTCTGTTTACGGTAATTATATAATAATATTAAAATAATAATAGTAATACTAATACTGACATAATAATAAATTTAATTTGAATAATAATGAAATTAATTTTATAGCAGCCTCAAAAGTCTACACTGGCAGCAATTAAAGCTTTGCACAGTGTTTATTACTTGTATGTTTATATTATTAGATGATACAAAAATTCCAGAATAAAAAAATACATAAATTCATAAATGCTTAATTTATAGTGAATAGCCTATATATATATATTCAACCCAAGCTAACGTACGAAAATGAATTATAATAATAATACCTCCAAGGCCGAACACATTGGTTCGAAACTTATTCCAAGTTGTATTCTCAACGTATAATGTAATACTTAACAATTCATATTTCTATGCCAAGCAAACAAGTAATCTCATGCTTATTTTGGGATGGTTAATTCTATCAAATTTGTGTCTGGTTTTATTGTACATGTTCTATTCTCTGTTCTCACATGATTTTTGTGTGTATCTTGCATCGTACAACAATTCGATTTAAACTATCGCTTGGATAATTACTAGCAGAGTCATTTGTAGTAACATTCTAACAGAAATTTCACGGTTAACCAATACATTTATCAAGTATACAATATCACCTTAGATCATTTATATGGAAAAGCTGGTGGTATAAAGTTACCCTGGCCAGTTATCCGAAGTGACTGGAGTGGTTTCTAGCACAGATTAACTATTGAAAGTACTGTTGTGTGTGTGAACTAGCAGAATCCGGGCAAATGTGCGAAGCAGCGAAGTGAGGGGCAGACAAAGCTGTGTCTGAAACAGTTCAGCTTGTTCCGTGAGATTCCACGTGGCCGAGTACTGTGGGATGAACCGTCCATTCCGCCGCTGAGGTCTTGCTAGGTAGTTTGTCGTCCAACTACTGTACGTGCATTCTTGTGGGTGCGCGAGAAACTACTAATTGGGTCACTGCGCATCCCACTCAGAGAACTATAGCACCTCTGACACTAGAACTGTAAAACGAGGATAGGAGATGTAGGTATGAAACTTCGTGCATTGTTGAATCGCAGTGAGCTTGTTACCTGTTAGCACAGTGCCACAATCCAAAACATACGACTAGACACGAATCATTCCAGACATCTGAGACGAGGAATATGTTCTTCTACCCAAGCAAACACAAATATCAGAAGAATAGTTTTTCCAACTCATGAGGTATCCAACAGACGCTTGGATGTGTGATGCATAAGAGGATTTTTACGGCCCTTTAAGAGGAATCCTCGACTGGCGCATGGACGGCGTTGCAGCGTGTCACGCGTATTCTTTTTTACGCGAAACCGCTTAACTTATTCATATTATGTTTACCTACGAAAAGAACACACACTTGTAACCATGCTTCTATTTTTCCAAAAATGCAACACGCTTGCTAGAAACATGATATTCGGACCTCTCAAAATGGTTAAAAACTGGTTTTTTTAGACTGTTGTAACTCCGAAAATATTACCTGAATTCGTAAAGTGCAAAACGAGAGGCATGCGTTGGTTTTTACTTCATATTATTCAAAAATAAAATATTGGGGCCGCCGCTTAAAGTCCCGTAGGAAAAAGACTACAACGGAAACCTTGCACGCCAGTTTTGCGCGCTGGGAATAGAGGCGATATGCTTCTCGTCAAGCGTGGGACACTGGCTCTTATCACTACGCAGTTCCCACACGTCAAAGGTTGAAAATTTGACACCGCGAAGGACTCCTCTTAACATCGAGGTTTTAAGTGCTGATGAAGGTGAAGCGAATTGAAGGTAAAATACAACGTCCATACCCGAGGCAGGACTCGAACCCAGGACCTCTCACACCGTAGAATTGTGCCTAACCGACTACGCAACGGAGGTGGTTTGGGAAATATATCCAAAGAAAAAATATCGACGATTATATGGTGATTCATGAGGAGTTACTCTCACAAACAGGACTTATACTTTATACCATTTGAAGAAAATACGCAATATGAATGCGAGTCCGATCCCCAGTATTTTCAGAGTAATTCGAAACATTTTAAACATTAAGAACCTCATACAGAAGTAAATCAGTGATGTTTGAATTCGAGCATAAACATTCGCAGATAAACCACACTAGTCAAGCATCTCTGGAATTGTGCAAATCGTTTACGCTATCCCGTGCGAAATATGCCAGATTGGTAAACTATTCGTAGCAGTAAAACTGTAGATTTCCATTAAACCAGCGACCCACATGTAGGCTTATATATTTTCGCTCGAAATGATTCAAGGAACACGCCATGTGCGTGGGTTGATTCACTCTATACAAACAATTTGTATATAACGAACATTATTTACTCACCTGTAACTTTTCCAATGCTCACGACTGAAATCCGTCTGTTAATCGTATTAAGTCAAATGTAATTATGATACGTTGTAAACTGTCATAGTACAGATAAAAAATCTTTAAAGTACTTGTCGAAACGTAACTGCAATTGGTAATAATGTTGACGATGTTAGAAATGCAATGTTTTCGTAATGTTTCTCACTTACATGATTGCCTAAGAATGTTGCATTTTAAATCCAGGGATATGTTTATATTAAAAAGCAATTATATATTATCAATTTATAACCGTGCTTCAACATTTTCTTAAAAATCCTATATACAAAACCAATTAGGTGGAGAGACGCTACCTCATAACGTGTCGGGGACAAGGGAAGGAGTATAAAATCGAAAATGACTTTACATTCTCACTCTGCATTAGGATTTCACGTAAATCATTATAGATGTAAGAAGGTTATCTAGTATGTCATTGCTTATAAGCCATACTAAATTTAGTAGTTATCTCCCTCTCTCGCGAAAGAGAGCTGGCCATAAATACAAGCAATTAACATACTCATTATTATGTTATTTGATTAACATAAACAGAGTTCAGGCCATATCACACCAATTTTACCAGTGATATGTGATTTTAAACGTTTGAATTGTTATCGTTTTGAAAATTTCGTAGGATTACTAAATATTTATTTGTGTGTATACATCATTGTTACATGTTACGAAGTACAACATTGTTAGTATAAGTACTAATACTACTCGGATCTTGCAACTTGGATATTTCAACTCAGGACTAAGGACACCGAGCTCATGAAGTCAGGGAAATTGCTCTTATGTATACTTGGTTTTATTGGAAAGCTCCTATAGCGACAATGTGAAGAGAAAAGGGCATATATATGTTTAAGTAATCAAATACCTTCTCGTCTTTTGTTCATTACTCAATGTTCTCTCGTGGCTTAAAGACATTTATTTCAATCCAACAACTTTTAAGGTGTACATGAGGAGATCATACATTTGCTATTCTCAATTAGATCCATTAGCATTTGAAACGGAGAGGTCGACCGAAAGTATATTTCGTAAGTACTGTCTTAATGACCTTGGGAACTTGGTGGTATAGTACTGAAGTCCGCTTTAGACCTATATATGTGCTGTATTGTTGGAATAGGCGGTGTCAACACGGCGTGTTGAAAACAAGTCAATGGCCCCTGCCAACTACTGGAATGTAGAAGATGGTATATTTTGTGCACAGTACAGTGAATGTATGGCCTGGTCATAACATTGTCTTACAGATGGGTTTTGGTATCCAGTTAACTTGTTCAATGTTAATGTTAGAAAATATTTATTTTTTTATTTTTAGAATAAACTCTCTATCTAAGTTAATGAAACGGTATCTTTTTTGTTTTATTGGTAGATGAGCTACGTTAGAGACCATCCCAGCATTCACCTAATGTGATTTTGGAAAAACATGGAAAACCAAAAATCAGGGTGGCTGGAGCCGGGAATAGAATTCGGTTCCTTCAGTATGCGACACCGTTCAACGCCTTAATGTTGTCATATCTCGCTTGGTTCTTAACACAGTAATCTGTCTGCAAATTAAATTTTAATTAACTCAGCCCAATTTACTTTTTTAGTGCTCCGTCTGGTTATACTTTGCTAACATGCAATTTGCATGATCATGCCACTCAAATTTTCATTTAAAAATAAAGAGTAATCTATTTTAATGTATATGTGAGTTTGTACTCGTAAGTCTATGCTTACATTTAGTGTGCGTACATACAAATAGGCACATTTTCTTCGGTTACCGAGGTCTCTGTAATACTGCAACACTAAAACTTATTGCCTCCGTGTCTGAATGAAATATGATTACAGTATGTCACAAAATATTCCTTTGTGAAATAAACTCCTCCGCCCGCCCGGCACTTCCCAAAGCAAAAACTGCACTGTATACTGTTTCTGTAACGAGCTCTGAGCTCATTGAAAGAAATAATTAAAATAATTCATGAATTAAAAAGGTGGGACTTAGCTGTGGCAATTAATGTCGGGGGGCACTTACGTTTAATTACATTTCAAACGTGCAAAACGTGCCGTATTATTTTTTTCTAGGGGTGCAATAGTTTTAATGAGGCCGCAATTAAAAAGTGTTTGTGGCAGCGAGGGGGGAATAAAATAGCACCAGTAACACTGGAGCTCGTCGACCATGGACGCAAAATGACTCTGCGTAGAATCTTGACGAGCGCAGGAAGGTAACGAGAGAGAACTTTGAAATTAATTAACCCCGCCCTGCCACTGGCGGGGCAGTGAGAGTTTGTAGCCGGCTGGGGACTAGTATCCACCCACCCCCACCCCCTCCAGAGTGTCGTCCTCACACCGCTTTGACAACACCGCACAACCCCTTCTCCCCTTCACACCCCTGACCAAAGTCCTGGCGCCATTCTCCTGCCTACATCAGCGGGGTCGCGGGATCGATGCGTGACGCCTCTCAACCCCTGCGCGGTTCACAGCCGTAGTTCCCACACCGCGAACCTGCTGTGACTGCCACTACGCACCTACGTTCGAAAGCGTGCTATGTCCCACTGTTTCCCGAGATTACGTGCAAATGTGAGCTTACTCGGGGGGTGAAGCCTGTGAGGGAATATCGTATATCGAGATCTACTCCCGTCCCCCTCGGCATCCAAGAAATTCTAAAGAACCCCGACATACTTCCCACTTCAGTTCTAAAATTTAACTGCATTAACACCAGGCAAACAAAACCAGTTATTACTACATGTGTGTGTATGCATGTATGTAAGGATATGTACAGTCGGTCAATCGTAAAATGTCACCTCTCTACAGGCCAGAATTCTGTCTAAGTCCTACTTCGGGTATATTCGCAGCGGTAAGCTTCGCTCATCGAAATCGCAACACGTTCTCACGCTCCTCACGAGCCATGCGACGTTTGTAGGTTCAAATCTTGGTCCAGAAATTAAAGTAGTAAGGTTCATTCTACTACCAGCTTAAAGGCTCAATGTTATTAGTTTGGCAAGGGACAGTTTCTGTCGTTTGTTGAGTTGATATCGCAAGAAGCGTAATCATGCTGGTGCTTATGGAGAGAACATCGTACTTCGGCAATGTTTGGCTTTGCACCCAAAGTTATTTCCATAAGTGCCAACACGAAGTCCTTTTGCCAATACAATTAGTGGCGAAAATCGTCCCTTTACAAAATCACGTCAATAATAAATTCGATTATCCTCCTAATGCTGAATTCACAATAGCGCTAGACGGGCGCGACGCGAATAAAATAACTTGTCAGCCAATCAACGTCGAGGCTTCGAAGACTTCAGGTGACAAAAATCGCGGGTGCGATGCGATCATCGAATTAAAAGTATTTATATTTTATTCGCGTCACGGACGCGACAAGACTTTCAAAAACTATTTTAATTGTGTGCCGAAATGTTGCTGAATCTGGTGAGTTGATTGTAAATAGCATTTTTTATTTTTTGAGAGCGCTTTGTTTGTTAATTTAAGCAAATCATAACCTTTTCAAGCGAACGTATAACTGTGGCTATTTTCACGCATATGGGAATGCCAGAAGGTATTGAAAATATACTATCAGGTAAACGGGAAAATAATAAAATATTATAAATATCAATCAATAGCTGTAGCACAAGAGGGTAGTTTATATTGTTACGTTTGATTTTATTGACGCCATAATTTTTTGTCCAAATTTCCGGTCAATTCGAAATTTCATAATTTTATTGGTTTTATATTTCGTGTTTTGGCATGGTCCTTGTGGATTGCTATTGGTCGTGGAGATTTAACCGAAAACCCGGGCGGTTATGTTTCCACATGTCGGGGGCACTGCACTGGGGTCATCGCCTCGCGCGAAATGCGGGCTAAGCAGGGAATGAGCTTTATAAGGGGGTCTGCCCTCCCCTAGGGTCGTTGTCGTTGTCATCGGTCAGAGGCAGTGGGAAGGTGCCCGCTGGAATAGAGCATGAAGACAGGCTATCGGAACAGGTAAGTTAACTTTATTTATTTCAATTTGGAAATACCCCCTACCTTGAGGCCGTTAGGAGTGACGATAAGAGACGTAAATAATCGAATTAATCGCACTGTAGTTGTGAACAGTCCAGACGTCTGAAAAACAAATCTAGAGATTTGTTAGATGGTAAACATTGTTAGGTGATTAAGTATAATAACAGTAACTGTATTTGTGTCGCAGAACTGGAAATGTAGTAATGATAAGTCGTACGTAGTTTTTTTTTTTTTTTTGTTATCTTACTTGTCAATTCTAGTCAAAAATTTTGTAAACGTTTCTTTGATTTTAGTTTTTATATTAAGTTCTTAAAACGAATTCTTTAACTTTAATTTTCTTTATTGATAACGAACCTATTTTAAGGTTGTATACCTCTCGTGAGTTCACTACTTCTGGAAGCTAAGCACGCCCCTAGTTACCCCCGTAACAATATGGACAAAGATCTATTTACATTTACTTTTCTTTCTTGATATTTGTTGCCAGACAGATGAACTAGTGTTCTCCATAACAAGAATTTTTTGTGTTGCATCTCACTCATCGCGTCGCGTTATTCACGCTTTTGTCAATCCAGCAAAAATATAGCAGACTTGACCATAACCTAAGCGTCATCAGAAGTGTACAGGCTTTCGCCGCCATTGTTACTAGAGTCAGTGATTTTTAGTGAAACAAATTTGCAAAAAATTTTTCAAAGTCTTACGTGCACACTTGCAACTCTGGTTCGTGGTTATTGGCAGAATATAATAGGGCACAGGAGTGGCCCATTTGACTGTACCAACCATAACAATATTGCCGCCGACACCACACGTCCGGGATTTGCGGGTAGGACCCCGAGACGCCGAAAAGTTAAAAACTTTCAATAACTGACCATGAAGCAGAGTAACAGATGTGCGCGTAAGGCACTGAAATAAATTAATTAAATGGCCGATTCCTCTCATAGTTCATGTCGTACCAAGTTGCGTGTTGCCGTCTCGAATGACCTCGCTGTAGACGAGACGTAAAATCGACTAAAAAGAATTGTCAGCCAGGCTATAGCCTCTTCCAGCTCACAACGGCAAAATTTGACCAATTATAACTTTTTCCTTCCTTTGACCTTAACAACCCGGCTGATAAAACACTGTCGTTTTAAATATAGCTTCAGTCTGCATTGCAGTGTCGTCCAAGCGATCAACTTGGAGACGCATAATGGCAGTCAAAAGAACTGAACAAAAGCAAAATTCAAAGATTAAAGGCGAAGTTGACAACAAAACTGTAATGGTTTTAATAATTTTTATATTTTTACGAGATATGGTTGTTTTGTAGACACACGTTGCGAATATACAGGGTGTAAGGAAATTAATAGCCCAAACTCCGGGAGATGATTCCTCATGAAAAATGAAGTCGACATTATATAGGACACTTTCTAAAAAAAAGTGAATATTAAGGGCGGACGGAATAAGGCCTAGAAAATCGAGTTTGAAAATCGTACTTTGTCAGAAAATAAAAAACGGTTAGGAGTTAAATTACGATACTTTGAGTGGTGTTACGTATTATTGAGATCTTAAACGTGTAAAAGTTTCAGCCTTCTAATCGTCCCCTTTTATTAAAGTAATAGGGGTTGCCTCCCTTATATCGCATAAAATTAAGTTGGCGTTACGGTTTGCGAACATTACATGTTGTCTTATTGGGCTGTACACCGTAAGGAACAAAAAAAGTCCCTCCTGTCGCACCGTTTACCAGAAAATAAACACAATTGTTCTGTGCCTATTATGTAGGCAAAATGTGCTACATCCGCTAAGAAACGGATTTGTACATACTATGCTCTCTGGAAAATTCAACCCGTGATGCAGTTGTTGAAGCATGTCGCAAAATGCAGTTACATAAGCGTAAAAACAAAAACATGCCCATGCGTGACTCAGTTAATTTGGCAACAAATGTAATTTAGCAAAATGTACCAAATTTAATTATTTTTGAGACAGGCATACGCGAACTTCATAAACAACAGAACATACTTTAGTACATTCTAATGTCATGTACGTATTTCGCTAAGAAATAAATAATATCGTATGGGTGATGCACCCTAGGAGCAGAGATAACTCCAAACTGGTTAGTGGCATTCTGATTCTGGGCCTGTTGGCTGCCATCATCTCTGCATTGTGATAATGGAATGAGATCCTAAGAGGGAGCGTTGCTGGAATAAAAGGGTGGTGAAACGGGAGTTCTCTGAGAAATCCTGCCGACCAGTGACATCGTCCCAAACGATTCCCTCTTGCAAAAAACTGGGGCTGTAACCCACCGGGGATCGAACCCAGTGAAAATCGAACCTGGATCGTCGTGATGGGAGGATATGGTCCTGACCACTGGACCATAATGGCCCCCATAAATGCCGATGAATGACAAAAACGAACTGCTGTGAAATGACAACTCTGCGGCCAGGACGTTTTGTTCGCTGTACAGTTTAAAAAATGACAAGGGTTGTCTTAAATAATCACACAGATGCTTCGTATGGTGTACAGTATTCAATGGTATGACCTTATGAACAAGGCCTACAAACTTATCTGTCCTAAATTTCACAATACTTGGATATGTAAAAATGTTGGTGCACAACGCCTAGAAATGAAGGATGTGCGAAGTTACGTTCACAGTAGGAGCGATACATCAATAGCGTTACAGTACATCAGAAAAGTCCATAACTGATTGCCTAAATCACAGGATGTGTTTGATATGGCCTCCTCCAGATACGCAGCACAGTCTCAACTTACGCAGTAGCGACCCACGCACACGTTAAAAGATCTCTGGGAAATCTCGCACATTGCCTGCTACAGTTGCGAGTCCTGCTACCAAGTCCTCCTCGTCCACAATTGGGGCCTGATATATATCACTTTTCATGTACCCCCACAAATATAAGTCCAGAGGATTAAGATCAGGGCATCGGGGTGGCCATGCAACAGATCAACCGCGGTCAACACATCTTCATCGAAAAGTTGTAATTAAGAAGTCTCGCTTAATACAAGAGAATTGAGGGGGCGCACCATTCGACTACTGCCACAAGTTCTGTCGGACCACCAGTGGTGCATTGTCTAGCAGTTTAAGTAACGTATTCTCGAGACATATCCGGTACATGACACCATTAAAGATTACAATCCCAGTTTATCGCAAGAGGGAATCGTGTGGGACGATGTCGCTGGTCGGCAGGATTTCTCAGAGAACTCCCGTTTCCCCACCCTTTTATTCCGGCAACGCTCCCTCGTACGGTCTCATTCCATTGTCACAATGCAGAGATGATGACAGCGTACAGGCCCAAAATCAGAATGTCACCAACCAGTTTGGAGTTATCCCCGCCCCCTAGGGTGCATCCCCGATACGATATTATTTATTTCTTAGCGGAATAGACGTTCGTGGATGCCTGTCTTAAAAATAAGCACGTTCGGTACATTTTGCTAAACAACAGTTGTTGCCAAATTAACTGAGTCGCGCATAGGCATGTTTTTTTTTTACGCATATGTAACTGCATTTTGCGACGTGCTTCGACAACTGCATCACGGGTTGTATTTTCCTGAGAGCATGGTACAAACCCATTTTTTTTATCGGATGTAGCACATTTTGCCTACATACCAGGCACATAACATTTGTGTTCATTTTCTGGTAAACAGTGCATTCTAGGCATTTGCAACAAGAGGAACTTTTTTGTTCCTTACAGTGTACAGCCCAATAAGACAACATGTAATATTCATAAACCGTAACGCCAACATAATTTTATACGATAAAAGGTGGGCAAACCCTAATATTTTCATAAAAGGGGACGATTAGAAGGCTGAAACTTTTACACGTTTAAGATCTCAATAATACGTAACACCACTCAGTATCGTAATTTAAATCCTAACCGTTTTTTTAATTTTTGACAAAAAACTATTTTCAAACTCGATTTTAAAGGGCTTATTCTGCCCTTAATATTCACTTTAAAAAAAAAAAAAAAAAAAAGTGTCCTATATAATGTCGACTTCATTTTTCATGAGGAATCACCTCCCGGAGTTTGGGCTATTAATTTCCTTACGCCCTGTATTTTACAGTAATGAAAATGTTCTGTTTTTCATAGTGTCTGTATAATGGCATGTCAAAGCACAAATTTACATAAAACTTTCTGAACGAGAAATAAAAGCCAAATGACCTACAGAAATGAAATAATTCACGCTGAAGAACTATGTCTTGGGCTATGTCAAGATGTGTTTAACACTGCATTGTTTTTTTTTTTTTTCAGAAATTTGTCTATTTTTGTTTAAAATTCAGCCATTTTCAAAAATACAAACTATATCCAATGCGGATGTTTATACATGTCCTGGCGTACCCAGTGACACTGTTCTTCAGAGTAAATTATGTAATTGCTGTAAGTAATTCAGTTCTTTTCCTTCCTGTTTCAATGCTATCCCATGCAAATTTGGGCTCTGACAAGACATGCCATTATACAAAAACTATTAAGGCTAGAAAAGTTTCATTACTGTGATATATGCCTGCAAATCAAACCATATCTCCTTCAAATATAAAAATTATTAAGACAATTACAGTTTTGCGTGAACCGTGAACTTCCACTTAAGGTGGTCGCCTACCCCGCGCTTCAACTGCGTTGCAGTATGTTCGTAAACAGGTTTTTTATACGAAAATATTCCACGTGTTCCCATTGTGCCAACAGACGAAAAGAATAAAAACTTCTGACAAGGTCGGAAAATCATTGTTAAGACGCCACACTCATTAAAAACACTGTTTCTAAGCCCACCAATATGGCTAAAAAACGGTCTTTTCAGACTTCTGTATACTTCAAAATTTAGTAACCAGATGAATGTGAATCTCAGATTGCGACCTACACTGAACTTAGTTGCAGACTTCCCGTCAATAAAATGATATGGTCACCGCTTAGTGCCCATAGTAAAAACCGGTTGGCTGGAACCTTGTGTGCTAGTTCAGCGCTTGGCTCGTTGAGGCGACGTGGCATTTGCTGCGCGCTTCAAGGTCGACCTTACAGCTCCGACGCTTTTGAGCCTCTCACGCGAGGGTAGGCGGCGCCCTTAATCGGAAACATAGAATAAGACATGGTAGACCTATATACTACATTCCGCAAATTAAACTTACTTTGTGTTACACTGAATGAAAGTCTGCTTGAAAATGACACATATAGTGTTTTATTTGTACAACGACTATTATCTCTCAATTAGTTTTAACTTGCTACCATACGGGGAGCAGATATGATCGAACACATAAATACAGTAACATCATAGTATTGCTATAAAACTGCTCAGGCACGTAAATATTTAGAACTTTCTGATGCTCATTCGCAAAATTAAAATGGGATAATTGTTTAGTTAACTTACAAAGTTGCGTTACATTCCTGAATTTTATTTGTGCGAGACGTAACAAGAAATTATGTGTGTTAGCACTTCTAATCAATTTGATGCTCGTGTTTCATGTGTCACCACGGAATACAGTGAAAGAGAGAGAAACGAGATACAATCTAATCTTCCCACTTTTCTTCTGCTTTTGCCGACACTTGAAAGCTTTATTCGATTTCTCCCGAATACTTTAGCCTACGTACGTACTAGAAAACTGTAAACCGTTCTGCAAATGCCATATTTATTTCACCTCATCATCATGTAACCGGGTTTCGTAAACTAAACTAATAACGTATTTCGCAGTTTAGTTGAGCGGAACTTTTAAATACACATACATAAAACAAATACACGTACAAATTTACATAATATCAATCAATTTAATGACATAGTAAAATTATACGTATGAATGAGAATTTAAAAAAATGCGTTATGCTATTGTAAATTGTGTTTTAAAATAAATATAAACATTAAAGGAGCACTGTTGTACGAATGTCATTACTACTTTCTTTTACTTTTAGAATATTACATCAGAGATAATTTTGGAATATGCGGTCTTTACAATATTCATTTTAGTTATTTATGAAAATATGCACCGCGTGTGTGGTTAATAACCAAATTAAAAAAAACAGATTTTAACATTTGTGTTATTAACATTTCAACTTGTTGCGTATGCTAAATAAGTCACTATCAACAGTGTTCCAGACATATAACTAATTACTTAATTCCCGACTGAAACACAGCTATCGTGTTAATTATCTGTCAGAGTAGCCAACGTTCGTAAATTCTCAGCAAAAGCAATTAAATCTAGGGAACGTTAAGTTAACAGAAACACCGTTGATTTACACATATCCGCACTAATTCAAGGTAAACGCATTGTTTCATGTTTCCTTTATAAGTATTTTGATATCTTCAAAATTGAAAGGAACGAACATATTGGCTCTGTTTTTTTGGAAATGGAAGAGCCGCAAGGGTTAAGCCAATGGTCAAACACGCGAATACGATACGCTTATACGCTTATTTATAAATCTGCGTAAAATATGTACGGAATTATTTCAAGTCTGCAAACTGAGTAAACGTGTAAAACACTGACACCCAACCAAGAAATGCCTAACTACCAATTCCCGTCATGCTTATAAATACTAAAGGCATAAATTTTACGTGATATTATTTTTATTATTACAAGCTTTCATTTAACTTGCACTGTATGTAAATTGTCCGTTTCAAAATTTTCAAACCATTTTTCAACCACTTGCAGGTAACCGATTGATCTGAAATTCGGCATACTTATGCAAGTTCGGTGGTAATACAATATTAAAGTATTATATTACTTATTTATTATTGTTATAGTATTAAAATACTTAACTAAAAGTAGAAATAACCGTATTTTATATTTTTTTAAAGGTGGCGTACGTGGCCAGGAGCTGAATGACACTGTCGCAAACGTACCAACTTCGGGCCGTCGGGTGCAACATTTCTTCCGGTCTCGTGGGAACAACATGAAAAAACAAAATAAATAATATTTAAGTTAACCTATAATACGCATGACAAATGTAACTAATATTTATTTGTTACTTTTTACTTCCTTTTTTAAATTGTAAATTATTTCCTTCTTCGCAGTTGAGTGAGTGAGTGAGTGAGTGAGAGAGATTTTGGTCAGCGCTTAACATCGAGGTCTTAAGACGGCGTGGTACATAATTCAACGCTAAAAGCATTAACCTATAACTGTAGGTTTCTTGAAGTCAATTTGCGAAAACTTAACAATAGCAATCCTAGACAATAGTTTTAGCGAACGTTTTAAACTAAATAGTTTCCAGTGTTACTAACTTCTGAGTCACAATCTCTGACACTGGAACCTCGTGCATTTAACTGCGGCGCAAGAGATCACGCGTAGCGAATTAGTAATTCTGGATAAATATTTACTCATGAAGTTGGGAAATACCATTATCTAGGATTGTCATTGAGTATTTTATCCATATTGGCTTCGAAAAAAGCGTATAAATCAATTGATATTTTCAGCGTTTATTTATCTACCAGGCACTCTTAAGCACTGGTTACGGGTGACAGGAAGTGAGTATGGAGCAGCACCGGAATGAAGGCGCGGGGAAAAGGGATATCCCGAGAAAACTCGCCAATCAACGGCAACGTCTCTTCGCAGTTGAAAAAGAGATCATTTTCTATGGAGCTATACTATATAATGTAGAAATATTTTGTACGATTTACTAATATTTCTTTGGAAATAAGTAGCTGAAGTATTTATATTTACATTGCGGGTGAAAATGTTAGGCGCTTACAACCCATTTTTATTCTAAAACATACCTATGTACCCGTTCTGATTTACAACATTATGTAACATACATTGTGCCATTTGTACGTTAAAATACACCATTAGCCTTAAATATCACATTGTATCGTTCTGACAGTTTTTCATTTGGTTACTTTCTTATTACAAGAATTATCATGGCATCCAATCTTCAAAGAAATGCTTTGTATAAATACTGACAACTATAGGATGCTTAATGAGAACATTACTTATTATCCAAATGATTAAGCTACAATAGGCCGTATTTAATGTTCATTCTCACTTTTCCGACAATTACTACTATTCCCAACTATACACATAAAGTATACGGCAGTGCGAAATGTTTCAACAACTTCGCTGCTATAACAACGCATAAATTATTCGCTAAAAGTTGCTGGACACCAACACCTGGCGTTAGATTACCGTCAATACAGCTATTTAAGGACTTAAGCCTAGATTCTACTCAAAAGCAGGAGTGTTAAGAATGCAGCGACTTCCCGACATTGCATATCAAGATGTCGCGGTTCGTACCCTGACTGACGTTTAAAGTAGCACACTTGCCGCTGGCAGGCTGGTTGCTGGTTGCTTTCCCGACCGAACATAACCACCTGATATGCGCGGAGGTAAGTGGTTCACTGTGCAACTGGCGAACCTACAACAAAATGCGGTGCAATTTCCCTCCTTTTATCGGCCAAGTAGTTCTGTCAGTAGCATGACTATGTTTGTCCGAGAACAGAAACTGGTAGACGAGATGCGTGGTGATTCGTCCAGTTTAGGAACCTAGAGGGGGAGGGGGATAGAAATGATAAAGTAAACCAAAAAAGGACTCTGTGAATTCAACCAACAAACCACATAAAAAAAAAAAAGGACTGAGGCCACCCAAGGCAAATGACATATAAACTAACTTATGAATTAGACATTGGTTACTCATTAAGCATCCTATATTTTAAGCATGCGCAGAATATTCATTGTTTGTTTTCAGAAGTCTTAGAATTTTACAACATTGTAAATGAAAATATCTTGAATAATACATAGCAAAAATTAAATAGAACTGGATCACATATTTTCGTATTCTAAAAATACTTCATTGTAAGTTCCTGATTTTGTAACTAAACAAGGCTTATTTAAAACTCACAAACTTCCCATATTCTACAGCCCAGGCACAAATGTCAATAAAATTTAAAATAAAGTTAATACTATTAAAAGGAATTTATAAAGAAATATATGTATATGAAACAAGTTATTTCACAAACTTTTCTTTCGTCGTGTTATTCATTCTCTCCCTGTGTTTATCAAATGACTCTTAAATCAGACTGAGATCCATGGTTAGCGTAATTGTTCTTACCACTGCTTTGCAATTCCGTCTTTAGGAACAGAGCCGATAAAAAATTATTTTGTGTGCGATGATAATGACGGTATATAAAAGTTCAGGTGACTTATAGGCAACAAACTTAACTACCATAGTTCAATGGGGTTTCATACAGGTCTCGACGTAGCCCTTGATGGTGTTCTTTAATGTGAATTATTTCATTTCGATAAGTCATTTGGATTTCCTTTCTAGCATAAAACCGTTTTATGTAAATTTCGCCTTTGATATGCCACTATACGAAAACTATAAAAGCTAAAAAAATTGTTCATGTAGTAAACACATTCAGTGTGTATGTCTACATAACAAACCATGTATCGTATAAAAATTAAAATTACTAAAACAATAAAAATGTTGGGTGACTTGCCTTAAGGACGCTGCCCCCCTGCGAGCTATGGCGAAGGCAGGTTAGAGATATAAATGAAAATTACTAGCGAGCCTCAGTCATTTTAAATTTCGCTTTTGTACAGAGACAATTTCCTGCACCGGGAAGTGGAGAATACTGTTACAGGAATGAAAATGTAGGAAACATTAAAGAGATATTTCCCATTGTTGTTTATTGTTTAAAAAACTTATTTGTGCGTAGTTTTTTTAGTATTAAAAACAATTTAAACGAGCCTACAGTAATATGGGCCTGACCGAGATGAACATAAGTCTTTGGTGGAATATATGTAGTTTAAAATTCCTGAGCCACTTCGAATATAATTTAAGCAATATAATTATCTTTGCTCACGACAGAGCTCCAAGATCGGCAGCGCCCTTCAAATACGCTACAGAAAAAAAATCTATTCGCATCAGGCCAACATTACTGTAAATACAACAGCAGTAATTGAAACCATAGTAGTTTATATTAACAGCATGTAAGAAAATGAAATAGAAGCTTAATATCACACTTAAAACAAAAACAGAAAAAATATATGTAATATTATATTAGTAAACAAAACAACATACAATTATTAATGCAAAAAAAATTCCATTTTGTATTTCATAAAATTGCAGAAAGTTAGATATTCCTTATTTTAAACTCAGCACGGTTTTTATACACAACATGTCGTAGTCTGTAGTTAGTTTTCATTTCTTGTGTAAAACAGTTTTATGCAAATTTGGCGTTTGACCTGCCATAATACACGAACAATGAAAGCTATAATATTTTCATTACTGTAAAAAATAGTCTCAATATATGTCTCTAAAACAAACTATATCTCGTACAAATATAAAAATTATTAAAACAGTTAGATTTTTGCATTGAGCACCCTCCATTTTTTTTAAACTACGAATTTGAATTTGTATAAAATATTTTTTTTGTCCCGCCATCTAAAACCCCGAGTAGCATTATAAGCAGAGATGATGGTATATCGCGACAAATTTTTGCGACAACATACCCTTGAAAACACTGTAGTTTCTTGTGACAAGTATGATTTGGTGATAAACGTCTGACACAACGAACGTAACTGTCTGCAGATCAATAGTAGGCATAAAATATTACAACAGCGGGATTTTTATTGACTCAGTCAAATAGGGCAACAGCTCCACGTACAAGCGAAAGCCAGTAATCTTTCGGTTAGCAGAATGTACGTTGAAATCCAGCAAATAGTCAAGTTTTTGAGCGATAAACCATCATCTCTAATTATAAGGCTTTCCTCTATCTAGATCCTGGCGGTCAACCAAACCTGGTCACGTGACTTATATAACCTACCCTACTCTGCTGGGTGAGTTTCCGGAAGCGCGTATAGTGTGGCGCTTGCAATCATCATCTCGCTGAACGATCTGCGGACATGGCCCAGAGTGTGCGCACGTGGTGTCGTGTAATCCCGTGTGCAATCCGCGAGTGCCAGTTCGGCTGCGAATCTAATCAAGCCCGCCCCCTCCTCTACCCTCCTTCCCTCTGGCCAGGCATCAACCAGGCACGTTAATAGTCGCACCATCGCTGGTCTGGTTCACATGCAGTGATTAACAAATTCCTGTTCACTTCCATCTGACCAAAACAAAAAACAGGAAAATCACTTTCCTGGGGGTGTCTTCATTAATCTCTCTTTGGAACAGTTCCAAGCAGAAAACTGCTCTATGTAAACACGGGAAGAGCAATTTCTTGGAAGCTCTAATATATTTAATATGTAGGGACAGGAAAATTTCGCGATTTCAATGACCGGTATGTCAGAATAAACTATCCTATGCATAATCAACTCCCAACCATTTATCCCCTAGCTCAGTGGAACAACGAACAATGAACGTATAAACGGGGCTTGAGTAAACATAGGATAATGAATTCTAGCGTGCGGTTAATTGAATTCGGGAAATTTTCCTGTGCCTATTTATTGGTGTGCAACCTGCCAAATACATGCTTGTTTTTGTGATTATAAAAAACATAGTGTAGTCATCGTAATTTATTTGGTATTTACCAGGAAACAACTTGGCCGGAAATATCCCCTGTAGCTTTTTTTATTCAGTGTACAAACACATAAAGGCCTACACATATACAAATATACAATGCATATATACACATGCTAATTGCACGTATACATAATACACACATACATAGACACAAACACACTCATATTCATCATGCCTGCATAAATACAAGCACGTAGTAAAGTCACCACTTTGTTCCTTAGTAACCCAAATACCATAACAAACCATCAGTTTTTTTTTTTTTTTACATTTTATTTAATGAAACATTTTTTTCCCGAGTTCAACTATAGGAGTTTTCCGAACATTAGTCAATCGGCATTTTTGTGATTCTATCACTCGTCGAATTCCTTTAATTACATAAGTCTCATTCCAGAAATGTATCACTTCTATAACATTCTAACCTGCTCGTCCATATCTCACACTCAAGTACACTGTCCTGCCATACTCCAACAGTTCTGCAAACACCCGTACTTGCGACACTGTCGTATCTAAATGTGTCGATCCCGCGTCGCTCCTTGCCGTCGCCGCGCTGTTTATGTCCTCAGGGTCCGTCACTTCCACACATTGGCTAAGCGCCACAGTAACTGACTTCTTCTGCCACCTCGGTGGCACAGTAGTATTGACAGTCAGCCGTGATGACGCCCAGAACATTCTCACAGTTCGGGGAGGATGCCAGCTGAGCCCTAGTGCGAAGATTCCTGGTGTTCGGGTAACTTTTCAAGAATTGCATATGCTCACCCAGCAGATGGCTTGTGACGTCAGCGATAAGGCCTATGTCGCCGGGAACGAAGGTAGGAAGACGGGGGTGGGCTTGTTGCCCGTAAGTGCACGTAGAGTGAGTGAGGAGGGGAAGGTGGCTGGGCTCGTCACACATCGTTCGCGTGTTGTCGAGCGCTGTTTCGTTACAATATATATATATATATATATATATATATATATATATATATATTAGACTTTTAGCTGTGATAAGATATGGAATTATTTATTCATTCGTGTTTATACTAATTTTTATTTATCTTTATTTATTTATTACCTAGCATATAGAGGCCCTCTATTTTATGATATTTAGTTAATATGGACTCTGAAAATGAGGGTGGCTTATCAACTAAACTTACCAAAATTTATTTCCAATTGCGCACGTCCATAATTTTGCCAAAATCTGCGAGACAAAAGCTCAGAAAATTACTACAACACTTGTATTGTGACGTCTTGCTAATCGATACTAACTATTCGCCTTTTCTACAGCACAGTTTGTTGTGGTGTTTCTACTGTGGAAACAAATAATCACGAAGCACCGTCCATTAAGGTATAAATGTGACCCTTACCGTGTTTTCAATTATGAATTGTCAGCGGGCGCGGTGAGCAGTAATAAATATACAACTCTATTCTGTGAGCAGGAAAGCCCGATAGAAGGGCGACAACACATAGCAGTATTGGTAATATGTCACCTATGTAATTTCCTTGTGACAGAATCTCAATGAAAACATAGTTCATGGCAAACATTCAGAGGACGCAAATTCAGCTAACTTTCCTCGTAAACAAATTGTACTGTTAAGTGATGGAAGCGTGCTATGAAGATTATAACACTCATTGGAGAAGCTGAACTAATAGAAGCAGCTTGGATAGTATGGATGAAGTGACGTATATTATAGCTATGCAGCGGATTTGTAAATATTTTTTGGAGTCACCGCTAATGTACTAGTAGGATACGAATCTGTGAATGCCATTTCACATCTAAAATTACAATTTTATACTTTCTACTGGGTTTTGCATCTCCTCATCAGCTAAGTCATTGGTAACAGTTACACACATCTTTACTCAAGGTATTTAATGTCAATCAACTTGAATTAAGATACCACTAAACATATTTAATGTACGTAACTGAGTATGAGAATAAAAAGGGTGTATAGAAACAACGGAAAGAATATAATTACATACATTATGCGACAACTTTTAAAGCGCATTATTATAAAATGCACACATTTTCTCAAACTCCGTAGTTTCTCAGAATTACTGGCACGTTCTCGGAAATCTCTTTTGTGAACACCTCGCATATTTTTAACTCCTGGTATAATTTTACTATCAAGAAATTTGTAAAAAAATTGTCTGCAAAATGCCACGCTACTGCGGCGCATAAGACCGTAACGATGCAAATAATCAGCGCGACTGAAATGATTAATTAATTTAGAGACTGAGATACCGTTTTATTAAGTAAAGGATGTTCAGTACCCGCCATTTTGGGTTTGTGACACTTTTGCTTTTAATTTACCCTCCATACCTTCTGTCATGTTCTAGGCAGCTGTAAAAGAGAGTGTCTACAGGGCGACCCACAAGTCCGGTCTCATAGGACAAGCCGCATTCCGCATGTGCAAAGCTAATCGTGGCCATAAATTAAATTATTTTCTGTTACAATGGCACATTGATGTGAACACAATACCGTCATCGCACTTCAACACTCTGCGTCACTTCTATATACACTATACACGTTCCACATTTAACCCATTTATATTTCCCCTATAAGACCGGACTTATGGGACATTCTGTATACTGCATCGTACATTGCATTGTCTACAACCTTTGCATTGTCTACAGTCGTTGTATTGTCTACAGTCGTTGCATTGTCTACAGCCTTTGTATTGTCTACAGCCTTTGCATTGTCTACAGCCTTTGTATTGTCTCCAGCCTTTGCATTGTCTGCAGCCGTTGCATTGTCTGCTGTCGTATTGTCTACAGTCGTAATAAATTACGGCTCAATTTCAGTCGCATTGAATTTTATTTATTTTTTTATTAATTCTGAGAAGAAAAATGTTAAATCGGCGACTATACAGCATATTATATTTACTTTGCACTACAACACAAGCATAGTAATTGAATTTGTAAATTATAATTAGGTCGCAATCAGTCGTGCAATTAATGAATATTAAAATATTTGCTACACAGATTGTGGCGTAATAATAAGTTAACAGCTAAATCGCTATGTCTGTACTGTAGCGGTAGGTAATTATAATTTGCGATATAATAGCGTATTTAACATTTTTCTTACTTGAATTTCAAAGAAGCAAAAAATAAAATTATTAAATATGGCGACTGTAACCGAGCCTTGAGGGTGCTGGTCACGTGGCAAAAATTCATAATTTTATATTTGCACGACATGGTATTAGTTTTATTTACGTTATTTGTGACTACACTGTCCACATTTAGAAATTTTTTTTATCTCTCATAGTTTTCCCATAACGGCATGCCAAAGTCAGAATTTGCAAGTTACGGGAACATAGGTTTAATAAAAACCAAGTGGCTTACACGGGTGGAATAATTTACACTGAAATAAGATATTATGGACATATGCAAAAATATTTAAAAGCACACAACAAAGTTCTACTGGCGTTTTTAAAAATTGCCATACATAAAGTAAATTGTCATCATTTTCAAATTTTCTGAAAAACTACAAAGGAATTTCATTGTATGTTTTTGAATCTTTTAACATATGACCTACAATATCTAATTTCAGAGTAAATTATTTCATTCGAGTAAGTCACTCGGTTTTGTTTCTACCTATGTTGCCGTAACTTGCAAATCCTGACTGACATGCTGCTACGGGAAAATTATGAGGGCTAATAAATTTTACAAGTGGAAAATGTAGTCAAAAGTAACGTTTGTAGAACGAACACTATGCCGTACAAATATGAAATTATGCATTTCTGCCGCGTGAACACCCTTAACTACTCTTGCTTATACTGCACAACAGGGTGTTAAGTAATTGTATTTGAATATTTTGAAGGGACATTTCTCACCTTTAGAACAACAAAAATGTTGTGTGTTGTGAACACAAGCCCGGAGAAGCATCATTACTCTACTACATATCTCTCGACTTACAGTGCATAGAGCACGGGCTGGATCGAGTTTATTGTGGAATACTACACCTCCTGATAATGCCCACCATCCAATTAAATACAACTAGTCTGGTATGGGTCAGCCGATGTCAGCTGCGATTACGTGGCATTCCACAACCAACAATTTTTTTTTGTCTGACGGAGCCTCCATATCCCGCCACGTCAGCGTGTACCCCGTCTCAGTCTGTGGGTACTACGGCATGCATTAGTCACTAATAACGAAGGAGGTAGGGATTGAATGTGTCTCAAGGCTGGGCCTCATACACTTGGTTGGCTGTTAGTTGGAGAAGAGGAGACATGCATCGCGGCAGAGCAGGGTTGTCTAGAGGTTATGGCCGCAATTGGGGCCATATCCACACCCCGAAGTGAGCAAGAGTATAGATGGGAAGGGCACAGAAAAACCAGCACTATAGATTAGGGTACTGGGAAAAGCTGTGCGACAGACACCGCAACCAACATGATCCAGTCCGTGCTATGAACCGTACGTCACGTAAATGTGAACTCGTAGTTCAGAAACTGCGCTTCTTCGCATTTATATCCTAATAACAGTTTGTATTACTCTATACGTGAGGGCTGTTTCCCAAAATATTGACGTGCAACATCTCGTGAAAATGACTTGTTTCCTCCCGATGTCTACTAGTTCAAATCTAACAAAGGTAGAGAAAATATAACAAATTGATAAATATTAGGAAAGTACGGAAACATTCTAAGGTAGCTGAGACAGGTCCATCTTAAAGGCGTCGTCGACCTGCGCGTTAGAGGCTCAGACGTGCGTTAGCAGCTATAAGGGTGACCTTAAAGTGAGCATCAAATGCTGATTTCGCCACATCAGCCAAGCACTGAATTTGTTTGCAAGATTCCCGCCGATCCATTTTTACGAGACTGAGACTTTATGCGGTATCCATATAATTTTATTGGCTGAAAGAGTGTAGTAAAGGTAATTTTTAAGCTATGTTGAAGGGCTTATATATAAACTGTGTTTTTAATGACAATGGTGTCTTAACAGTGATATTCCGTCATTTGCACAATGGGCAAATGTAGAGTAGTTTCGTAGAAGAACGTATACGAACACGCTGCAGCGCATTTTAAAAGCGTGGTAATCAGTGCCCTTAAGGGGCCTCCCTAGATAGGCTGTGTTTGTGTGTGTGAGGCAGGAGCGGTAAGGGTGCCGTTGAACGACGTATGTAATGTATTATCGCCTCTCCGCGCAAGATACTGAGCGGCGTGCAGTTCTTTACTGTTATCCTATTTCCTATGGGACTTCAAGCGGTGAGCACGTTATTATATTTATGAGCAGCATATTTCAAAGTCTAACGCTTGTTTCTATAGTTGTGTTTTTATAATCCAGTCGTTATTTTTCCACATACGGCAGTCTGAAAAAGCTATTTTTGGCCATTTTGAGGTGCCCGAAAATGATGTTTCTAATGAACTAATTGAAAATTTTGAAACTATAAAGGCAAATGAAGTGTGTGTTCTTTTCGCAGATCAATAAATATGATGCGAATGAAATAATTTCGTCAAAAAAGAAAGAAAAGTCGTCACTCGCTGCAACTCGTTTGAAGCGCACGTACGGTGGCACTTTAAGGCGGCCGCCTGGCGGGCGCTCGAACTGCGTACAGCGTGTTCGGAGTTACGTTTGTGTTCTCAGAGACCAGTAAACGTGGGTCCACAATGCTTATCTACGAAAAGAAAACACACTCCACACTACCTGTGAATGTGATTTTCAAGGTAGCATGCACATTGGAAGCATTATTTTAAAGCCTTAAAACTTGGCTAAAATTGGATCTTTCAGGCCGTTGTTTCTCAAGATGTATGTAACGAATTTCTCGAGATTGAGATCTACAAGTACATTGGACTTTGCTACAACGACGCGTTTAATAAAATTATAGGGACACCGCTTAAGAGTGCGTGGTAGATAAATAAGCGCTGAAAACAGCAATTGTTTTATATGCTTTTCTCGAACCCAACATGGATAAAATACTCAATGACAATCCTAAATAATGGTATTTGCCAACTTTATAAGTAAATATTTATCCAGAATTATTAATTCGTTACGCGTGAACTCTTGCGCCGCAGTTAAATGCACGAGGTTCCGGCGTCAGAGATTGTGCCTCAAAAGTTCGTTACACTGGAAACAATTTAGTTTAAAACGTTGGCTAGAACTATTGTCTAGGATTGCTATTGTTTAATTTTCGCAAATTGGCTTCAAGAAACCTACAGTTATAGATTAATGTTTTTAGCGTGGAATTATGTGCCACGCCCTCTTAACGTCCCAGAGAAAAATTGTCACGGCGCGAATACTGTGCGCGCGTTTAAGGGGTATTGATCCCTACCACCTTGGATTTATCTGTTTCTTCTCGTTAACTTCTGTTCCAGTCGATGTATCAAAATTTTTGTCATGACAAGGCATAGATACAAACTTAATAGATATTCTGTAATTGCTGGAACAACAATATATTCACTATTTTGCAACGGGAAACGGCTGAAAAGGAAAAATTACTTTATTTACGGGAGTGACTACAGAGGCCGCAACATTAACAGAAACAGTGCCATATGGATTCCAAAAAGTGAATGAAACAATAAAATATGCCATGACAGCGTGAAAAAAGTAAAATAATGTAACCGTAAAACCGATCTGACAGGGATCAGCCCCCCTTAACACACTGGACGTAGAGGCGATATCACAATAATTTGTGCCTGCCGGTGTCGTTCGTAACAACTCGTCGATGTTCCCCTCACACACACACACAAACATACTCTTCACCTGGCGGCCGCCTTAACGTAGAAAGAGTTTCAAATAATTTAGGTACATGAGCCCCACTGCGATAAAAAAAATAAAAGGTTTTAACGATGCTCTCTGCACAGTATCTTCGTGAAACTTAAAGTCGGCAGTTCTCCTGGGTGTTAACGAGATCTGGAAACTGAGGTCGCTCATATCGTGTTTGTTTGCTTTGTAAATCACGCTCAGACGCACGCAGCTAGGCGAGGTCTGTTCACGCCGGTGAATTATGAGCGTAGAAACGCAATCCCAACAAACAAGAGATACTAGTGTATTTTTCTTTACCACCAAGGCAACCGTACGCCTGCAGAAACATTTATTTGCGGTTATCACGCAACATTTTGTCACATGAACATCGCTACTTCAACCTAGAGGTAACTCGAAACATTGAATATTTCACCGATATCAAATACTGCAAGAGAGTAATACTGGACAACTCTGTGCTAACAACAATGAGATGTATAGCAAAATAACCTCGCGACTTGGGGTGGATCTATCGAATAAATTAATGTTATTACTTTTCTGTCAACATTAATTTTCTCTTCTTTATGTCTTTGATGAGCAGCTAATTTTGTTTTAGTAGTGTGTATTCGGTCGTGACAGTAAAATCTTGTTATTCATCCAGAGTAAATAGTTTATCTCCACCTTGTTATGTTGGCAGCGCCAATCTCATAATAATAAAATGTGTGCTGTTAAGGCCCTGCCACAATGAAAAGTTCCATCTGCTGGTGACTTGCCGCTATGGTGACCGGCCGGTTTTCTCCTCTTTGTATGCCACAATGAATGCCGGTGCCTGCCGCTGGGGTACAGTTCATTCTGCGCACAATAGATGGCAGAGCAGTCGCTTATTTTTATTTGTTTACATTTTTTTTCGCACGCTGTCACGGCATTGGCTCTCGTTTTGTGACGTACATCAATCAAACTATGGACACCATTAGTGTGACGTCACACAATGACGCTAGTTCCAAACAAACCCTCTGGGCCTATGCAAAACAATGATAAAATTTTTTGCTCTTGTTCGTAAAAATCGAGTGTTAAGAGAAAGTGAACGAATTTTACCGTTTTCAGAATTAATTTATATCAAAGAAGTTACGAACAAAGTCTAACAGATAATTTTGCAGCATACTCAAAGTTATGTATGTGTAAATAGTGGTGAGGTTACTTAACCTAAAGGTAAACATGCATGTTGTTCTCGTTTGAATAGTAGCATTTACTTGCAGTTCAATGAAGAGCGGTACAAAAACAATAAATTGAGCATCTGATAACTTATCGAAACCACATTTATATTATTCGTGGTCATTCTTTAAATAAAGCCATCGTTATGTTTTGTCATTTGTATGCTGTGTTAACGATTTCGTCCACAAGTTTTTTAACGCATCGGGTGCCTTTCCCAGGTAATTTGCGAAGAAATCTTAAAACAATAATAACATTGGAACTGGTCTAAAATCGTAGAAGGTCAATTTCTTATATTGGCTTGTGATGATTGACATAATTTGTCGTTACTGGTTAAGTTTTAAGTTACCTCACAAGGTGTGCGGAATACTAAGTACGAAAACGTCAGCAATACATAACAAGTGCAGAAAGACAGTAATTAAAGGTACAAAATGCTGCATAAGATATAGGATAAGAATATGAGCAATTATACCGTTTTTACGGTAGGCCTAGTTGAATAAATGTTGCTTAACTTTTTCACCAAAGGGTATTTTATAGTTACAACTTAATTTTAAGAAAATATGACAGGCAAGGTAATCAAGGTCGGAGAAATTGTGGGGTAGGGAACAAAACATTTTTGGGCAGGGGTACAGAAAATAGTAATGCAGGAGCTTTGGCAATTATATGGCAGGGGCAGTGAAAATTGTACGGTAGGAGAAATATAAATGTGAGGCAGTGACACTAAAAATAATGTGGTAGAGGTACAGTAAATTGTAGGGTAGGGGATCAGTAAATTGTAGAGGTAGGACTATTAAAATGTGAGGCAAGGACATTAAAAATAATCATGGAGCAGAAGTACAGAAAATTGTAGGGTAGGTATACAGAAAATTGTATGGTAGCACAATTAAAAATGTGTAACAGAGACAAAATAAATAAATTCTCACAACTGTGCTGCCGCACAGCGGTGAGATCGCATGTTTCCACCTCTAGAAAATCCCCTTCATAACATCCCTGAACCTACCAACCCCCTTCACCGTCACCAACTACTATCCATTTGTATGGATGTACACTGGAGGCTAAGAAATAAATAAATAAAAAAGTCAAGTCATCCTGCAAAACATTCCACTCCCTCGCTGACCTCACAAACATAGACTTCCTACCCCGCTCTGTTCTCCTCCACACCCTCTCAATCTTCTGACTGTTGCTTCCTCTCCCTCTATACTCCCCCTTAGTTAGGTGACAATGTAACCCTCCTCATCCTCACCACAGAGCTATAGCCTCATTCAGTACCCTTCCCAGCAAACCTAAATCTCTTCTCCCCTTCAAAACTACCTTCTCCACCCGTTTCGTCCACCTAAGGTCAGTTTGCAGCACAACCCCTAGATACTTATATTGTGTGGCATCTTTTATCTCTTGCCCATCCCATCTGTAAATGACTCTGCTTACCACTCTGTTTCTAGTAAACCTGACTAACTTAGTCTTAGGTACAAACATTGATCTTCCTCTTGTTTTCCACAGTCCAGAAACACAACCTGTCAACGTCTGTCTGCAAGTTGACCCCACTGCTCACCACTAAGCATAAAAGACAGTCATCTGCAAACAATCTTATTTTGCCACTAATCCCAATAACCATACCATTCACCATAATGGTGAACAATACCGGATAGAGCAAACTTCCCTGTGGCATCCCTGATGTCACTTCGTTGTCTGCCGTCAATTATACCCCTCCTTTCACGCTCTGCCACCGCCCTTGGAGGAAGTCCCCAATCCATTTCCATTCCATTTTGTCTAACTATTCCAGTACTCCATTGTTTCAAACACTGACAAGTACTGAGCCTGCAGCATATCAGCTTTCTCTCTGTCATTTGTCGTAGTTTGTCCATTCATACTTGTCAATGTTGGGATCCCTTCTCCAACCCCCCTTACCATCTTCAGACATTAAAAATAATCATGAGGTAGAGGTACCGTACAGATAGGTTTAGGGTATTGGCCTAAGCACAAAATTGTAATGTAGGTGCACTGGACATGTTAAGCAAGGATATTAAATATCATGGAGCAGATGTACAGAAAATTGTAGGATAGGATACAGTTGATCGATAGAGATACATAAAACTGTTGGGTAGGGTATGGCACAGTCGGATTGATGTAGGCCTACAGAAAGAAAATTGTAGGGTAGTAAAACTAAAAAATGCAGGGGCAGGGTCATGGCAGAGGTACAGAAACTTTTAGGATAATCACAAAAGATAGTTGAGTAGTTGCATTTAAAAAAATGTGTGGGAGTGACACAAAAAATCATGGAGCATTGAAGGAGGAATTATACATTTTAGGGCAGAAGCACTATTTGTAGGGCAGATACACTGAATATTGCAGGGCAGTCTCTGAAAACTGTAGGGCAGATGCACTGAAAATTGTGGTGCAGAGGTACTAAAAATTGTAGGGCTAGGACACTAAAAATCATCACACAGGGGCAATAAACGCACTAGGCCAGAAATAGATCTAACCTTTTTTTTAGCACACATTTGAGCCCAGCTAGCAAACCCACAAGACTGAGATATTACATTAAATAAATTAGCCACCCCTAATGTTCGTCACCAGCAGCATTTGTATAGGCTTATATTTTAACAGCCTCTGCCTAACTTCGTCTAATATGAAAATAATTAGTTTGAACAATCCTACAAATATGCGCGAATACAGTTTTAATATTATTAAACACATCATAACGACCTAAGTTGTAGCAATCTCCACCCCTTACAAAATTATTTCGTAACGATGCATGCTACACAAGTCGCAAGGCCCAGCACGAATGTATTTTCCCGCTACGTGTATTAAATTCTTTCGTCTCCGATGATATCAGTTTACGAGAGAAGTCCTGCCGCATCCATGTTTGACATTATTTAGGTTCAAACGAAAGTATTTGTATTTTATAACATAATTACAAAAATACGTTGGGATGCTAAATAGAGTTTTCAATGTTAAACTTTCAAAACAAACATTTGTTTGGAACCAGCGCTCTCGTGTGACGTCACAACTAATGGTGTCCATAGCAATCACCTTGCCGCTCCCTGCCGGTGTTGGCCGGTGAGTGCCACCCCTGCCGTTGCCAAAAAAGTTAAAAAGTTCGTCTGGAATTGGCGGCACGGCAAGGCACAGCACTGCCCGGCAAGCAGAACGGCAGTGACGTCATGGTCACGTGGGCCAATCAGATAGCCAGAATCACACTGGCACGGCACTGCACTGCATGGCAATTAAAAGTTCATTGTAGCAGGAGCTTTAATTGTAGGCGTGAGGTGGGAACACAACCACTATTCTCGTAATGAGTTCACAGGATGTCTGGTATTATATCATTGATTACGTACACGTAAAAAGGCTGAGTTACAATAGACATAAGCACTAACACAATATTACGCAGTGCTAAGACAAGAGTTAACCTCCATATACTTCAGTCTGACTAGCTACAATAGTGCATAGAGATAATCACATGCACGAGGCAAAGCGGTGAGTTCTACTCCTCGCAGTTACGACCGCTACCGTCGGTGGATAGTAGCAGTGAGCACTCTAGCGGACAGCCGGGGAACTAAAAAATCCGTGGCGAAGACAAAACGAGATGTATAGTCACGAATAAAGCAACGGAAGAGATTAGATAAACCTACAGATCGAGCATGGCCTATGTTCTTAAACGAGGGATGTCAGGCATTGAGACGATAGTGGGAGGAGACCATCCGCCATATTGATACTTTTGAAGAACGTTGTTAGACACCATAACAACGTCTACATTGTAGCTATGAGCTGTCCAACCATAACGCCATGTCTCATTACTGGAGACATGCAAAATTCGCGTTATCATTTGGTAGCAGACTAAACTTCACTTTTCTATACACAACAGAGCATAATCTGCAATTCAATTGGCCATGGACGTTTATGTGTTTTCATTTATGTGTGTTGCGTATTTACAGAAATTGACCTCTCTGCCGTGTAACCATTCTCCGCGGCAAGTCTCGACAATATCGGCCAGCGGGGGACGTCGAACGAGCCTATAGTCACTTGGAGTCTAGTCAGCTGTCTGAAAATAACGCGAATTTTGCATGTGTCTACTTATTACGCGTATAGGAACAGCTGCACTCTGCTATATTGTTAAGTGGTGTGAAGAGATTTTAGTCAGCACTTCATCTAGGTGAGGGGTGACATGTTGTATGGAAACAGCGCCGGAGTGAAGAGCTAGGGGAAACGAGAGATCCCTGAGAAAACCCACCGACCAGAGGCATCGTCCGGCACGATTCACATTTGCGAAAATTCGGAGACCGACCCCGCCGGGAATCGAATCCGGATTGCCTTGGTGAGAGACGAGTGCTCCAGCAAACGCTCGAACCACTGCCTTCCTTGTTACATGAATATAAATCATACTGACCTCGGTATAGGCTGCTAGTGCTCTACCTATGTTTTTCTCTTAAGAGTGCGCGATAGATAAATAAACGCTAAAAACATCAATTGATTCCTACGCTTTTTTCGAAGCCAATATGGATAAAATACTCAATGACAATCCTAGACAATTGTATTTGCCAACTTTATGAGTAAATATTTATTCAGAATTACTAGTTCGTTACCAATGATCTCTTGTGCCGCAGTTAAATGCACGAGGTTCCGCCGTCAAAGATTGTGCCTCAGGAGTTCGTAACACTGGAAACTATTTTGTTTGAAACCTTGGCTAAAACTATTGTCTATGATTGCTATTGTTTAATTTTTCCAAATTGGCTTCAAGAAACCTACAGTTATAGATTAATGCTTTAAGTGTTGAATTATGTACCAGGCCCACTTAACTCTGCTCAACGGAGGCGATTTTTTTTTGGTGAGCCCCTGCACAGTTCTGTGTGCACGTCAGTATCTAGGCCGAGTGGAGGATAGGATACGTCCCATGGAGCTATAATCGTGTGAGTGACAGAAGCACTGAGGACCATGGCACTATTTAGCGACGCGGCAAAACACCTGGCTGTCAAAATACGTACATTACCTCCTACCCCTTCCCAACTTCAAGACGTTCACTTATTAAATGATAGGAATAACGTGTACAAATTCGGGCATGTAATTTGTATCTTTATCTGCCAAATAATAAGGGCCGACCCACCAAGCCTTGCAAACACTATGCCCTTCGTTAGTGTTTCACACGAAAGCAATGGGTCCAAGGCTGCTGCAGCCAGGGAGCCTTTATTGCTGATTACGACGTCCTGCTTCATACGATGGCACCGTCTCCACAGTCAATTCATCAGTGTAAATGTTTCATATCGCCAAAATGTGTCAACATGTTTCATTCTGTTGTACTCTACTCGTCCAACTCCTTGTCCACTGAAATATGTGGACATGTCGTAGGACTGACTGCTAGGATATGCAGTTTACACTTATAGAAACAAAAACTTCGAAACATGTCTCGAGTGGTCATTTCTTATCTTTTGTTATTCTTGCCGGGCGAGATGGCGCAATTGTAACACGTTGGGCTATCCTGATTTCGGTTTTCCATGGCCATAGCCAACTCCTCTCCCAGATTCTGTCAATGTACCAAGTTGTGACACCGTTTTTAATGACTTCGCTGCAGACGAGACGTAAATCCCACTTACCTTTCCATCTTGTTTCTGACCGCTATGTACGATCTGATTCCAAAGTGTCAATACATTTTAGTAAAATCAATACTTATTCTTTACCAATATACTGAACAAAACCTGCATCACAAAGTAATACATAACACATCACAGTCATCCCTTTCAAAAATTTTCACGTGACCACCTAACATTGTCACATGTAAACATAACACGACAGAAAAATTATGTATGTTTGTAGAATTGTCTGAATTTGTTATGTCTGCTACAGGTGATACGAAAGATGTTGTCCACCCAACAAAGAATAGCTGTGTTGTGTGCGCGTGTAAGGGGATTATCATACAAGGAGGTGCAGGCAGACTTCACAAGTAAATTCCACAAACCAGCTCCCACCAGGGCAAATATCAGACTACTGGTTCAAAAATGTATTACAACAGGAAGTGTGCAGGACGCTTAACGGTCTGGGAGAGCCAGAGTGTCGACCGAAATTGTGTGTCAATGGTACAGGATACAATCACACATAAGACTGAAAACATCAACCGAGAGCTGGGTGTACCAGAGCCGACGTTAAGAGCAATTATACAGGCACATCACGTCCTAATCCTACATAATCTGGAAAGGGTGCGAAACAATGCGTGACGAGCTGCTGCAGGCAGTGGAAGAGGATGATTTGCTGGAACATGTGCTTTTTAGCGACGATGTCACCTTCCACACGTGTGGCTCAGTTAACCGACACAACTGCAGCGCGCGGGTGGATGAACAGACAAATGTGATGCAAGTTTGGCAGCGAGATACCCCAAAAGTCAAAGAGTGGATGAGGATCTCACAGTCTTTGGTGTACGGGCTCTTTTTCGCGGGACCACAGTAACAGGCACGTCTTACCTGGATATGCTGGAGTCATTCCTGCAATCATAATTGCAACAAGATGGTGTCTTGGAAACGGTGAGTTTTTAACACAATTATGCACCTACTCATATCGCACGGAATGTTCGTGCGTACTGCGTACCTGGACGCCACATTCTCGCAAATGTGGATTGGTAGAGGATCACACTAACTTTGCGTCCACGCTCTCCAAATCTGACACCCCTTGACTTTTCTGAATGGGTTTACATAAAGTCTGAGGTTCACAGGGTCAGTATTGCCTCTAATGATCATATAAAGTGCTGTATCACGTAGTCGGTGCTCAACATCACTCCTACAATGTCGGGGGAGGTGTTTCGTGAAGCTGTGCGTCGCTGAGACCTGTGTGTTGACAGACTTGGAAGTTATGTGGAAGATCGTTGAGACAATTATGATGTATTATGCGCTGCGATATGGTACTGGTTTCGTTCAGTGTACCGCTACACATTAAAGATTCGTTTTTCTAAAAAGTGCATCGTTACTTTAGAATCATTCTGTATAATGTCATTTCATGTTATCTTCAAACTATTCAATTTTTGCATACGCCATTGTCAGCAAATGCTGCTGTGTTTGCAGAAAAACACACAGTAAAAATAAAACCAAATGATGAAAGGCCAGTATTTAGGTGTACCCATTTTAAAATCAACAATTTATGTTCACAGCAAGTAAATTCCTACAAGTTTACAATAAATGCCATTACATTGTGTTTCACGAAGGAACAATTCGACACTTACAATTGCAAGTGAATTTTGACAAGTTTGCATGCATAGTGTCTGCTATTGCAAGGTTATATTATAACTTGTTACGTACAAGTGTACCAACACAAGAATGTTACTTGCTAGTGGGCCAACTACACTTGTCCCCATCAAGTAAATATTTCACTGATCAAAGGCAAGTCTTTGATACATATATATATATATATATATATATATATATACACATATATATATACATATATATACATGTAATTACAAGTGCTTAGCTGATTGTTGTATTAGGATTTGTACTTTCGTGAAATGGAATCCTGTTGTTAAAAACATAAATCAAACAGCCAATTCTGAAAAGGAATGTGACTTATCCCGAAAGATGACACGAATACATTAAAATAGCAATATCAATAAATTCCGGGATGGAATACAGTCGTTTGGAAAAAATGACACGGAGAATAACGTAAGAAAGACAAGGAAATTAAAATATTAAAATTAGGTGCATGTAAAACAGCGACAAAATGGACAGTAGTCATTGTCTCGAAAAACTAACCAACGTGGTGATAACTATTTTTAATAAAACTGCTTAACAGTTTTTTTTTTTTTTTTTAATATCTGCTCTCGTGAGTGAGTAAGAGATTTTGTTCAGCACTTAACATCGAGGTCTTTAGCGCTGGTGAGGTATGACATGAGGTGAGTATGGAGCAGCGCCGGAATGAATGGGCGGGGGAAACGGGAGATCCCCGAGAAAACCCGCCGACCAGCGGCATCGTCCAGCACGATTCCCACATGCGAAAGTCTGCTCTCGTTTATGCTTTAAAAATAATTGTAACGAACACAGAATAACGAGGAGCTTATCATAATATAAGCAAGTAAAATATTTGAAGCGATATTTTATTGAGATTTAGGCATGCTCAGAAACACACGTGCTACTATGGCATGTGCATTCGAAGACGGATCAGAATTAGAAAAAAATGAAGAAGCATCTCTGATTCTCTTTTGATACGAAAGTTTGCACAAAATTTCCCAACTACCTGATTGTATAAAGACTTACATCTGCAGATACGACATTTTGTAAAGGTGTGAAGAAAACGATTACTGTTTATGCAAAATATTCTGAGCAATTAAAAAACAGTGACTTTTTTTTCACAGTAAATGTTACAGCAAAGCGAAATCACTTTGTTAAATGTGGAGTGAAGAGACAAGACATTGATCACAGGTATCTGCGAAATAGTGATTGTTTACCATGTAACAGTAAAACTGCCACAATATTTTCCAAATACCATATTTTCGTTATAGTGCGAGCGATAATTTTAGTCGGTCATCTAACTAGTGTTTGAAATGAATTGCAGGGTGTTTGAAATAAGAGTGTAAGTGTATTTTCTTCCTTCCAAAATATTACCATACGAAAATTACGTAAGACTATGTGCGATGTTTGAATAATAATTTGAATAATAATAATAATAATAATAATAATAATAATAATAATAATAATAATAATAAGTGGTGTGTGAACCAGAGGATAGAGCATCTCACCCCTAGAGGTAACCCTTCAACTGGGCAGCGTATAGACATTCGCCGTTCCCTGAGTGACGAAGACCTACAATGGAACAGCAACGGAATAGATAGGAAAAGCGGAGGAAACGGGAGTACCTAAAGAAAATTCTCTTGCCAACGCCAGCGACCGCCACGTTTCCCACATACGAAAAATCCGGTACCAACCCGCCGGGAGATATTGGAATTGTAACCTCGAGCCGCCGTGTACAGCAGAAACATGTTTCATGGTTCCCACGTAGCTATAAATGTGTTTATCGATTGCTATTATACCAACATATTCCAACCGGTTAAAAGTAATTTTACGATAGAGTGGTACATTGCGACTTTGTTACATATTATTGGCCAAAAAAAAAGTTACTTATTGAACTCCCGAAGTTCTATGATCGCTATTAAACCAATTTTTTGGGGGTTGGGGGGGGGGCGATGTTTGAGGGTTCAAACCTCTCTCTTCGCCCCTAGGCAAACCGCGTTTAATCCCAGGCGGATTCGGTTCCGGAATTTTCCAATATGAGAAACGTGGCGGACGTTGACGGTAACCGGAGGGTTTTCTCGGGGTACTCCCACTTCCCACTCCCTTCTCATTCCATCACTGCTCCACATTTATCTCACCTCGTTCAGTCTTTGGGATGCACGGGCGACAAGCTCGGTTCGCTTATTAAGCAGCCTGCCCAACCTTCGTCCGAAAGGATTGCCATTTTTGTTAAACTACTGAGAATAAGTTCAGTTGCTTGCAAGTAAAGGTAATGATAATGACTGCACATGGGCCCGCTGGGGTTGCCCGCAGTGGTTATTCTATTTTCTCCCCTCGCTCACAAGACCTACACACTCGATACACGATCATCTTAAGTGCGTTCATCTGGCAAAAATTCATGTTTTATTTGCCCGACATAATGTTCGTTTTATAGACGTTACTTTTGACTACTGTTTCCTCTTGTAACAATTTTATAGCTCTCGTAGTCGTCTCACAGCGGCATGTCAAAATTAAACTTAGTAAGTTACGGGAACATGCTAATAACAAAAACCAACTGACTTACGCTAATTAAATAATTTTCACTGAAATAAGATAGTATGGGTCATGTGCCAAAAGATTTAAAATCGCACAATGCCATTCCTTTGTATTTAAAATAATATTCTAAAAATAACGATAATGTTCTTCATATAATATGGCAATTTTTTTTTTAATACAAAGGGACTTCATTGTGGGGTTTTAAATATTTCAGCATGTGGCCCATACTATTTAATTTCAGTGTAAATTATTTCGTTTGAGTAAATCAATTGGTTTTCGTTATTAGCATGTTCCCGTGCAAATTTTGACTTTGACATGCCGTTATGGGAAGACTATGAGACCTAAAAAAAAAAATTTCACAAGTGGAAAATGTAGTCACGAGTAACGTATATAATAACTAACGCTATGTCATACAAATAAAAAATTATTCACTTTTGCCACGTGAGCATCCTTAAACTGAAGCCTGGAAAGATGTGAATGTGGAGGTGAATTTAACAGGTCGTGCGCGGCTAAGTGTATGTGATTATCCTGATAGGTTATAGTGTATATCATGCTGCCGGTGACGCGTTGAACGTACAACATTTTTGAAATCATTGAACATATGCTGGGAATGAATCAGTACAACTGCCTCGTCCTTTCATAGCCGAAATATCGATTAAACTGTCCGTATCTGCGCTGTATTTTCTCCGCTGACTTACAGGGCGATTTTCACTAAAAGAAGCGATTGAAAAATTCTGAATGTATCAAAGCAATCGCATGTTTTCATAATAAGCCACTCTCTCGCTGGCACTGCACGCCATTGAAATGACTGGCGTGTTTCCTACCATGATGATTGGGCCAAGATGACGTAAGTGTCGTGCGCCCCAGAATAACGCTCATCCATCCATTTAACCCATAAACAGCAACATAAATAATAATGCATGTAATGAATACTAAGCTCAATTAATATAACTAAAGCCTTCGTTCTTCTCTGAAAATTTTCACATATCATAGAAGTATTAGACGGGAAACACGTTCTATAGTGCATATTTGGACGGCTTTTATGTAAAAGGAACCAAGCAACATATCCTTTAAACTGAGAAAACAGCTTATAAAGTTAAGTTGATTGTGTGGTGTTCGTTCAGTGCTTTGCAGAAGGTAGTACAGGGCACATGGCGCTTGGTTTTATTTATATAACCAAAATTTAAAGATTCCTTATGTACTTAATGTACATAAATCAAACATTCAAAAATGTCGCTTGCTTCCTTTTATATAAAAGCCGTCCATTTAAGAATGAAGTAAATCTCTGTTGCAGATCGCAATTTAAAGATGTACTACTCGCTCTGATGAACACTAAATATAAGTTGGTCTATTCATATGTGGATGTGTATGGACGAATTTCAGACTTGATGTTTTAATACCAGAATCATCCGTGCAAATACTAAAAGGATCAGTTTCAAACTTTGACGTATACCGAAAACAAAAAACTCCCAGTTTTTTCTTAATAATGGTGCTTTCCTTTTGTATGAAACCACAACGAAACCGTGTGTTAGAACATATGAATGTATCCAATATTTTTCTACTCAGAAATTTTGTATCTTACGTAAACGAGTTTGAAAATTATTCTTCATTAAATGAATTAGCGGATAGTTCGCCATTGTTGCGTAAGTATTCTGCCTATATGCTGATTTGTTGTTAACAGACCTATTCTAATTTGTATAAATACAGTTTTATACTTTACTTTGTTCATATAGATGTATGTTACCTGTAATTTCCGTAATTTTGAACAGTAGTTTTCATACAGTGCATCTAGAGCTCAAAGGATTAGAGAATATGCAAATGTTATTTTGCTTTGCAACCATAAAAAAGCTCAGCTTGCTGTTACGGCTGTATTTGCATTTTTTTTACAGCGTAGCTCTTCACATTCAGTAAACGCTCGATCTGGTTCAATGGCTATAAAATACAACACTGCAAGGGAGGAAAAGCCTGAAACCTGGCGAAACGATCAACTTCGACGTTACCTACACGGACGTGCAAGACGTGCCACAAGATTTAGCGGATTACTTCATGAAGGAAGGAAAGCTACAATGGAAATATCGCTGTGCATAATAGACAATATAAGCATGAATACAAACAGCTACTTACCATGTCCTCACACACAGGGGTTTCCGTGGCGTATCACGATTACTTGAAAAGCTCACAGGGTTATACATTTCTCAAACTACTTTCTTTCGTGCATCTTCCCTCCCTACACATAAATATGACGAAATAAGCGTAAGCCAGGCAGCTACGAACAACACCGTACTGTACGTATATCATGTAATACCAAGAATCACTATGTACAATATTAGTAAACATAGAAATCACGTCCTGCACAGGAAGATTTTGGTGAGTGCGGCCACGAATTTCCTATTTATACTGTTGGTTGCGATATTTATTTCTTAAATCCTGAAAGGGAGCAGATATCGCAAAACCGTTACATAAACATTGTAATTTATTCTTAGTTGAACTTCCAGTGTTGTAATATATACGCATTATTCAAAGTATCGCATGAAACATACAAATTCAAGTATTTTAACATAAAATACCCCGAAAAGCCAAGCCATTTACCTAAACATCTAGTCACGCACAATTCTCCGGTTATTAAATGTTTCAGGAAATTTTGCAATATAAATATTTAATATTGAAACACAAATTCCACGCTTTGTTTTGCCAGCAGCCTCTAAAATTTAACGCTAATTACTTACGCCACGTTTAACTTTATGGCAGCACATAAACAAAATATATTGGTAGTTCTAACAATATCTCTTATGTAACGCTTGTCTGAATTTAAATAACTTCTCGGTGTTTTCTATTATAAAAGATATGTCGGCGTTTCACACTCCCGACAAACCATATTATATTGTCAGCATTGACAACGGCACACGTCGTGAACATTCACGTCAATCGTTTTCTTCCCTATCTGTGTGCTCGTATTCAACCCTTCGCCATCCCAAATCCTTCCCGAACTTATCATCCTTCTCCAACTACTCCTCATCCTACCCCTACGCATCCTCCTTCTCTTCTTAAAGCCCCTCCCCCACCCCCTCCCCCACCTCCAGAGACCACGAGCTTCAAAGGTACACTGGACAGACTCTCGACTCCCAACAATTCAATCCGCGTTCAATCCATTGCATGGTTGCCTCCGATTTTTGCACGCGAGAGAGACGTGGTGGACGTTGCACGATCACGTGACAAACCCCCTCCCCATTTTCCATCCGAAATGTTACTGACAAAGGGGGACCACGGTTGTAGCAGTGGTTAAAGCACTCGCCTCCCTTCAAGGCAATCTAGGTCTTCGGATTTTTCGTATGTAGGAATCGTGTCAGACGATGCCGCTGGGAAGGGGGTTTTCTCGACGTTTTGCCGTTTCCCCCACGCCTTCATTCCAGTGCTTGTTTCATACATTATGTCACTCCTCACCAGCGTTAAGGACCTAATTGTTATGTGCTGATATAAATCTCTTCACTCTTTACTCGCTCATTCCAACTAGCAAGTGATAAAAAAACTCAACATTTAGGAAATATTTTACAACTGCTAAATGTCATTGGTCAAATGTGCATTAAACTGCAGACTTTTCATAGTTTGTAACGATTTACATTCGAAAACTTGTAAAAACGTATATATCGCTGCAGGCCGTCTATAAAAAAATTACTATGTGGCCCCACTCCTTTCAATGAAGTCTAACTTCACCATTTGGATCTAAAGGTTATCTCTGAACACTATTGTTACCATCGTCATTACATTTTACCATTACTCCATACTCATATATAATCACCCTTATCAGCGCTGACCTAATCAGTCCTCTACCCCACCCCTCCTCGAAAGGGCCACTACCAAGATATCTTGCACTAGCGTGAAAAGTTTGTTTCGAATTAACCGAGTTCATGAGACATTATTTTGCGCATTCAATTTAGTTCGTGATCCAATCACTAGGGCGCTTGTACTGCACTGTTAACGTTTCCACATAACCGCAACGTAAAAACCAGACGAGTGGCTATGCCTCATACCTTGCAAGCAAAGCTAAGGAATGCGTAGAGTTACACAGTTATATGAAGGCCTGGAATTGTGATTATTGTTAACCCAGAACGTAGTTGCTGCTGTAAGCGTCCGTGCTTCATACGCGAAATTTCAACTGCAGTAAAGTTGGCATGACTTTCCGAATAGCAAGCATACTGCGTCTTCCGTTGCCTATGTTAATTAGAGATTACAATTCTGCATCAAGTTTGCGAACTTCACATTACGATTGTAACACGAGTAACCACTTTCATTCAAATTACTTCACCATTCCTGTGCGTGACTTACAACTGAGCGGACGCACCATCTGCACGAAAACTACATGCATCCGTAGCTTGGCCGTCGCAGCATGCAATCTCCTGTAAACGCCTTACCTATCAGTTAAAACTATTGTCTCTAATATATGGGGGAAAACAATACTTCTGTGCCTGTGGTACAGTCATCTGGGGTAACTTTGTACCGGTCAAGGCAACATTGTACCACCAGCCTAGTTTAAATTCAAATGAAGTATTTCAGAATTTAAAAATACAGCTGTGTTCCAGATGAATGAATTTGTTAATCTTTAAGTTTGCATAGTGATTGAATACCACAATACTATTATATAAAATAAAATGCCTGGTACAATGTTACCCCAAAAGTACAAAGTTACCCCCAAATGACTGTACTGACGACGTCAGTTGTTAAGGCGCCCGCCTACTGGCCGTGTGTTTGTGTGAGCCAAGGGCGATGTTGACCGGCTCATCTGGTGCTGTATCGCCTCTACCGCAGGACACTGAAACGGCGTGCAGTGGTCTCGTAGATCCCTCGCCTGACTGACACTTTCAGCGGTGACACCATCTTTTTATTGGTGAAATGTTTTGAGCAAAGTCCATTGCATGCTCCTAGAGTAGTTTCACACGAATCCCGTGAGTAGTTTTTAAGATATAACAGGTAAAAGAACTGTTTTAGCCATTTTGAGGAGCTCCGAAATAATTTTTCTAATCGACGTGATGCTTTGAAACTACTCTTCAGTCTTCGTTTGGAATATACTTTCTTTTCCTACATAAACACATTGGGCATGAGTGGAATAGTTTCTTTAAAACCCCGTATTTACGCATTTTATGCGCGTTGTAGGCGAGGCCAAATTCACATCATTCGTAGATAGGCAAGTGTCCAGAACTGCAAAAGTTCCTGGTATCAACCCAAGCTTTCGCGATACGTATGTTTTACAGTGAATGAGTCTATTGATGAGCGTTTGTAAGGAAACTATGGAACTGGAAAATATTATATTTGTTGAAAACTGCAATTAGCCTAATACAGTGTGTAAAAGTTGGATAGTGTTTGGAACAATTTAAAAAATTACATTTTAGGTACAGAGCGTCCGTCCGGTATTATAGGTACGTTACTTGCGTACTAGTACTACCTTCTTTTCTTCATTTTGTGCTTCCACTGGGTAAGAAATCCTCATGTGAGGGTAAACATTTTCGTTATTTTATGTTTGTACCGGGGAGTGTTGGTTTCGTAGACACCATCTGAAACTAAATTTTCCTAGTATAAGCTACTAGTTTTCAGAAAACGGCATTTCAAAGTTCATATTTACGTATAACGGGGATATTCAAACAACGAAAACCCACTACATTACTGGACTGAAATAATACACGCCGAGATAAGTTGTCGTTGACTAGTTTAAGAATGTTAAATGAACGCCAAACAATTACTCTTGTAATTTGATAGAATCTGCGGAACTGGCATGATTATATTAATAGCCAGAAAATTTCTTAAAAATTCAAACCCGTTAAATAGCGTTTACGTATACGTTATGGAGTTAACCGACGACGTGGAATTTCAGTGAGAATAAATTATTTATTTTCAGTCATTCATTTAATTCTCGTTATTGTTATATTCTCATCACATGAAAATGTTGCCTTTGACATGTCTTTATGTAAAAACTATTTAAGGTTAAAATATTTATTTGTTAGTAACGCGAGAATAATTTCACGGACTACGCAAACCTCTGATCAAGACTTGCGTACTAGTAACCCGCACATTTAGGGCCGTATTCAGAAACGATTTTTGACATGGTTTGAAATATAGTAATTGAAATATAGTCATTCATTTCACCATATTTAGTCATAACCTGCCATATTTCAAATTTATAAAGCGCAACTAGCTAACACTTGAGCGTACGTTTAACAAGTTAGTTGTATAAAGTGTGATTAACCTCAAATATATAATGATTTGGAACAAATATAGTGGCGTGTTATAAGAAAGTTCAATATTTTACTTAGGTTTTAGCCATGGTTAGACTGTAGAATGTGTTGTCTGTATTCACAAACTACAGCATCGTACATAATTGCAAAAATACTTATTATTTGCTGAGCATAGAGAAATATTGAAAACGTTTATGCATAAAAAATGAAAACGTTGTTGACAGTATTAAAACGTTCTAATTTTTAATATGTTTCGAACGTATAATTCCAGCTCTATATTTCCAATTACGTAACACAAAACTACAGAGAATTTTAACAAATTAATGTAAGGAAGCTTTAATAAATTCTAGGTTTCCAATTACCCCTATTAACAGAACAATGTTTGAAAAAAAAATTAAAAATATAAAAGCACCTTGCCCTTTAAATTTATTTCACATTCCATGTTTATATTTTATAATATAAACTCTTCATTGGCTTTATTTTTTACGATATAGTTATCTCTTTCCTGACGAATTCTCTAACATCCCAAAAGTTACAATTTTCGAAACAACAAATTACATAACATAATCTCTAACGAATGCACTAGGAAAAAAGGCACGTTACCTATTTTGCGACGATGCCAAATCTCAATTTTATACTTAACCTTAATTATTAGTCGCCTATCATCACTCGTAAAGGTGCTTCTGAATACAGTGCTTTAAAAGTTCATAATCAAGAGTTTCGACAATGAACAGTTAGTCCATGCGGAGACCATGATTAGACATGGTGTAACGAAACGTTTCTGAATACGACTCAGGCCGTGTCCGAATTCGCAGGTATGTACTTCTGTACTTCTACCCCTGCGTACTTCACTTGCCCCTATCTATACTAGACGAATTCGGACGACTATTTGTTGGCTTCGTATTTTAAATGAATTAGCCAGAAGTATTCCGGAAAATTTTCATGAAATGTTATGATTTCGTCAGTGATGAATGACGGCGTAAAAGGTAACATCCGTCTTTCTTCGTGGAATATTCATTCGCAATGTAAAATAATAATAATAATAAAAAACATTAATGTGACATGACAAAATATGACTGCATACGAAATCATAACCTAGTTCCTAGCAATGATCATGATATACATTCGTTAATATAATTTATGTAATTAAAACCTAAGAATTTTTTATTTGTAATAGTTCTAGTAAATGCATTAGTTGTATGTACTTACAAACAGAGTCAAAGCATCCATCTAGAAGTTTGTGCTTTGTTTATCACATTAACCTGCAAATACTAAACAACAAACTCCAAAAATTTAAGATGGCGACGCATGAAGGTCGTGAGGGGCGCGAGAAGTACACACATTCGTTCCCTTGCGTACTTATGTACTTCACTTCCAATTCGGACAGCCCTTGCGATGTCACTTCCGGGGGTAGGTGCACACAAGTACATACTTCAGGCGAGTTCGGACACGGCCTCAAGATATTTACCTTAGACAGGAAGGGCACTTCGACTATCAATATTTTTCCAACCCGTTCCGTTAGCTTATCGTGTCGTATATGAGCAACGTTGTTTGTATAAAAACTAATTATGTTACATAAAAGCTGTCTCTGCAAATAAAAATATATATCGCTTCCAATTTATTTTATAGCTTTAAATGACTAGTCAAACGCTATCGATGGTTCAGATTGCAACACTTGTTAATCTAAATATTATTTCATAACACTTTGTTTGCCAAGGCTAACAGTGTTTTAATCGAGTGCTTCCAGAAACAAAAGAAGGTTCTGTGCGTACATATAACGCGCCAGGTTTAAGTACACCTCTGATAAGCGATATTCGTGCGTACAAACACTGTGTACTAACTGTGAAGGAAGAGGGAAAGCAAGGGGGATTCACATGTACGCTCTTCAATATTTTCTTCCCTTGATCATGTTATTAGAAATCGTTTCATTTCCAAGGAGATTGACTTCTCTCCCTGAAAACTAATGATTTTTTTTTTTAATTCCTTTTATAGGTAATTGGGTTTTAAGGATCCGTTAAACATTATATTAAATATTTAGAGTTGCGTTTTATATTACGGTAACACAATAATTAATTGTTTTAAGATAAACATACCATAATTGCTGTGGCATACCCGAGAACTAACAATCTCAAAGTAACTACTACAAATACGAACATTAATTTTTTTTTTTCAATATGCCTAAAAGAACCGACAAAAGACCTCCTCCCCAGGAAAAATACCTTTAATCGCGAAGTGCGTACAGAAAAAAATCGTTAAAGTGACATTGGAATGACGTCCACACAGATACTACTACTGTCCTTACTTCGGGCGTGTTTGCTGTTACGTTATTACGACGTCCATGTCGATTAGGACCAAAAATGCATACAAGACAGGGCCTCAAAGCTGGGATGCAGGTAGTATTAATGACATACAAATTACATTCGACTGCCTTATGTAAAACTGCGTATTAATAACAAACTCTGTGATTTCCTTTTTGTCGAGAATGAACACGTGAAAAACCAAATGCGAGGCAGGTTCGTGATTGTTATCAAAAACACGAAGGGATTTTCCGTTATCCCCCTGATGTTTTAAACGACATTTTCTAACTTCAGTTCAAAATGGCAGCTAGGTAACTACTGTCGATATTCGCTTGTTTACCGCACGTAACAACACGTGAATATGTACAGTAACTAGAGACTCCTGTTTTTAATATAGTATTTAAGTTGGCACTGAGAAAAAAAAAATAATTCTGTAAAGAATGTTCCATTAACCTATTCAAATTTATACTTACAAAAGTTAACACGTCAGTTAAAACGCAAAACGTAGTTTTTGCTTTAGCAATTTTTCGTACCCGTCTGTATTTTAAGTTCAACGCGACATGTCTGCTATCGGTAAATTATTATTATAATTTTATAATTAGTAGTGTCAAGGAAATTCCGTTGTATACTAACATCCAGCCACTTAGATGCCAGATACAACATTGTGTTAATGTTACTGGCACGGGTCACGTGAGCACTTAGGTAATTATACTACTAATTGAAACACGTCTCTCAGTGAATGCATGACGCTGAGTACTCTAGATGTACTTACGTTTGTTGCGGTGAGGCGTACAGCTGCAGATGTATCGAACTACAGGCATACAACTCCGAGTAGCGAGCTGCCCCACCTGGCGTCCACAGCAATAGTGCCCGTAAACAACAGCCTGAGCCGTAAACCAAGTTGGGTGCAAGACAGGTATCAGTCACATATATTTGTTGTATTAATGCTATACTTCACCAACTATGTTTATTTTTCTATCCGACGGTGATTAAGGAAAGGTAGGTAGTGTATACAAACGACCATGACTGGATTCAGTTTCTTGGACGTACTCCATTGCAAATTGAATGACTGTCAAAGAAAACTAAACAAGTAAAAGAAAACCATTATATATATATATATATATATATATATATATATATATATATATATATATATATAGCATACTCTGCAGTCATGCACTCCCATTGCACAGTTCTTTCAAATATCATACAAACGACCATAGTTCCAACAACATTATGCCTTAAAAGTCGAACTTCGTTAAGGAAGTAACCTTCAGCGTATGCAGATATTGCTTCACGATATTTATTTTCACACATGCAATATAGTATAGCAGTTACTGCAGTATTCAAAAATTGTTGAGTTGTAATGACATGTATAATGTCCCCAGTAATTCACCATTACTAAGCTGTATAACACGTTTGCAACAGTTTATTTATTTTCCGTTTGGAATTGTTTCATATCGCATTTATCTACATATAACAAGATTAGCAAGAAAAAATTTTAAAAAATGTACAAAAGGTAAGAGACATAACGAAACATCAAGACTACAAATATAACTGAACTGTCTCCGTTATTCAGGAAGTCCCGCGTAAGCTCGTAATCAACCTGTCTGCACTACACACTATACCAATTAAATATATTTATATTATGATCATCAGTCGTTACAACCTACGACTGTTGAGGAAAACTTTGATTTGAGTACAGTAATAAATTAAAATGTCACTCGCCTACCTGGGCTTGAAATAAGTTGCAACTAGTTAACGATCGTCTCAGTTTCGACTAAATTACGTAATTGGCAGTACATTTTTATGTCTACAAACAGAACAGACACTTCAGAATAGGTTGTTTTAACTTCAAAAATTCAGAATGCTTCATAGAAACACGAAATTAGGCCCTCTATAACAATCGCTAAAAACACTTTTTTCAGGCTGCCGCAAGTGGAAAAATACAAACCTTATGAAAGAAGGAAATACTCGTTTGGTTTAAAACCATACTTCCCACCAATAAAAATAAATGATCAAAGTCTGATTTCCAATAGGAAAAACTAGAAACGGGCTGATTATCTTTAAACACCTGAACATATTTCCTTTAATCATAGCTAAGAATACTCTCGATCAACTCAGCTTTCAAACGAAAAATAACTCATCAATGTCGGCCCATTCGTTTAGGAGCTACGATGCCACAGACAAGCAAGTAAAACTTATAAAACCCCTCTTTTTGCGTCGGGAGTTAAAAGTAATAATAGTAACGCAATGCCCGTCAACTAAGTTGCGTAGAAGTGACGACGGTCAGCGGCACATTTACTGTTACATCAAGTTGTTGTCTCATACACAGGGTCGGTGTAACCGGGGGTATGGGGGTGCAATAGTAAGAGTGTACAGGGCAACAGAAAAGTTTGGCTCTAGGGCGAGTGGGGGGGGGGATGGGTAGGCTGACGCCTCGCGGCCCTCCACACAGCGGCAGGATTCAACGAGCGTATTTCTAATGGCTTACGTAAGCTGGAATCAAATTTGAGAATTTGTATTTTTATTAAATTTTATATCTGAAATCCTGTAGTATAATTCTTGACTCAATTTATCTGCAAAGAATTCCTTAGCTAGTAAATAAAAGTGATTAACTAATACATTTGTTACTTTATTTTATCCCAATTTTACTACTTCATATTGATTAGGAAGGGAGGAGGGACGATAAGAATGTTCTGCGCAGGGCGGCAAAATGAGTTACGATTGTTCTGCTCATACACTTGCTAACCACAGAAAAGTTTGACAGTTATGAAGGCATTTACTTTTTATCTCGTACGTGTTTGATGAAATGTAAGTAGGCATTATAAAAACTATGTTTGCAACATGTGCGTTCCTATATGATTGGTTCAACTGCGATGAAACTTTGATGCAGGGGTGTCATTTAGAGGTGGCTAGCGTGGTATATGCCTCCTTGGGTTTAGAAGGAAAAGTGTATAAAATAATTTTTGTGTATTTTGTTATTAAAATAATACTAACGGAAGCACATAAAACTGAAATTTAATGTTTAAAGTTTCAAATTTTTGTATCATTAATAAATAAAAAAGATTCAACAAGGTCACTGTCGGCAGAAAAAAAAATCTTGCCCCCCACCCAATCCAACACCAAGAGAAACCTGATATGACACCCCTGCTATGGCGTGCACCAGCGAACGTTTCTGACAAAAATCTATACAGCGTGTCCAGAAACTAACCTCATGTTCCTCGGAGGTGCACTACTACCGAGAACATTTGCACGCCTATCACATTGCCAGGCGCATAGAGACGATAATGTGATCTGATCTGCGTACCCTGACCTTCCTTAGTGCTCTGCGGCGCCTCTGGTTCTTCTAAAACACGCCAAGAGGCCTTCAGTCGTGAGGCTACCTCAAAGTAGCCATACATCCAGGGACGTGACTGAAATAACTTCCTGGCGTATTTTCCGTATGTGTGAACGGTGAATTTCGTGACCACCTTTTCTCTTCCGGGCCGAAATCCTCGAGCCCCACCAATTCAGGTCGGAGTTGCGCGTACTGAAATACGCGGTTCCAGGAACTCACTCCTGAACCGCATTGAAACTGAAAACGCTCTGCGTGTTTAGGCAATTTGAGGCAGCCGCAGTTCTAACTAGAGTTCTGACTAGTTTTCGAATAACGTGTCATCTGAATGCGGCAGTCACCGGACTGAATAAACGGATTGTTTTCAGCTGATTGTTTACGTCTCGCCCTCCAATTAACGTCTGAATGTTGCCAGTCTATGCAGTGTGGTATTTATGTTACACCAAAAGACCATGCTGATATAGGCCTAGGAAAGCTAGAAATTCTGCGTTCTGTATGGGGAACGAACACAATTCATTTTGTTACTCCATCGTCTTAAATTCACACGCGTAACAAAAACGTGAGTGGAAATCCTTACAGAAAATTAAATTTAAAACGTTACATGATACTGCGCGTACGACATGGTCAGTATAAAGTTAGGCAATATATGATCTTTGTATTATTGCACCTCAGCAATTACGGGATACGTCAAATAAAATATTAAATAACGGACGTAAAAACGCAATACAGTATAAATAACTGTTTTTATTTAAGAATTTACATTTTCTTTGCACTTAGTTTCCCACAAAGACATATTGTGCGAAAAATTAAAATGTGTAACAAATTATCGTTGTTAAGGCGGCTGCTTGGTCTCGGGTATGTTTGTGTGTGTGATACGATACTATACAGGGTGTGGCACGTAAAGTGTTACAGAGCAATATCACTCCAACTAGTGATCATATCCACAAATGTTTCACACAAAAGTTTCAGTGTTCGAGAAGGCCGTCATACTGGGCACCCTATTTTTTGTTATCGGTGGAGGCGCTTAAGTTACATCAAGGTCAACTCCACTTTGTTAAATGGAACCAAGTTTTTTTTTTTCGATGACATTAGTACCGATTTTACGACGAATCCAGCTATCTGTAACACAAGGTCATTTTGTCACGCACCCAAAGGTGTCAGTCACGCATTACTTTCTAATGTGAGTATATCGAATCACGAAAATGAACGATTTTCAAGAATCATTTGGTATGTTTATGGTGTTAGAGAATGCCGTAAAATTACAGAAACGCCCAGGATTTGTATGTGGCTCGTTCCGGATAGGCAACAAAAATTGTACATATCTGTTAAGCGATTAGCTGACCGTTTCTGTCGCTTCGGTACAGTGGAACAAACACACGAGTCAGACTTCGACCTATTGTGAATGAAAACAATGCGGCTGCTGTCGTAGCTTTTGCTGCACTAAATCCACATGCGAGCAGCATACAAATGGAAAGAGAGAGTGGAATTAGTCAGCGATATGTATCATGAATCTTACATCAACATAAGTTCCATCCGTATCGTATGTCATTACATCAGGATTTCTACGGCAATGAAATCTTAAATCGCTAAAATTTCTGTAATTGGATTCGTAGACAAGTGTGCACAGATGTTTCTTTTTGGGTCATTTGCTCTTTTCCGACGAATCTAACTTCACAAATACGGGAAATGTGAATAAGCATAACATGCATTATTGGGCGAATGAGAATCCTCGATGGATGAGAACTGTGCAATTTCAACATCCGTGGTCCGTTATTTGTTGGTGCGGCATTTTCGGCGGCAACGTCATTGATCCGTATTTTTTTAAGGTCGCTTGACTGGGCAAGTTTACGCAAACTTTCTGCACAACATACTGTGCCTTTACACGTTCGCATGAACATGTGGACGGTGCACCACCCCGTTATGCTGTGTGTTCGAAACAAGAGATGAATGAGATGTTTGGCGACAAGTGGATAGGATGAGTCGGCCCTGTAGCTTGGCCACTTCGTTCGCCAGATCTAACACCACTAGATTACTTTTTATGGGGCTTTGTCACAGAACGCATAATGGCGGTAGCACATACCACGCCTAACGACATGAAATAAAGAATACACAGGGTATGCACCGAAATTACACCACAATGCTGGCTGATGTTCGACGGTCTTTTCACCAGCGAATTAACAAGTGCTTAGAAGTCGAGGGTCATCACTTGGCGAGCATCTTATATTATAACCCAAACGAAGGTTAGTGGATCCTTTGGGTAGGTGACTTAATGACCTTGTGTTGTAGGTCGCTGAATTCGTCGTCAAATCGGTACTAATGTACTCGAAAAAAAGATACACGGTTCCATCTAACAAAGTGGAGTTGACCTTGACGTAGCTTCGGCGCCTCCTTCGATAAAAAAAAAATAGGTTGGCCTAGTATGACGGCCTTCTTGAACACTGAAACTTTTGTATGAAACGTGTGTGGATATGATCACTAGTTGGAGTGCATAAGGTGCTAGGAGCGACGCCAGCCGGCACATGTGTTGTGATATCGCCTCTACGCCAAAAGTCGTAGACGTGTCCGCAGTGTTGCCGCCGTTACGTTTTTACCGTGCATTGCACTTTAAGCGGGGACTTATATATTTATTGAACCCGTCTCTGTAGTAAAGTTCAGTATTATTGCAGACCTCGATTTCAAAAGAAACTGATACATATATCTTGAAAAATATATCTGAAAAATCCGACTTTAGCCAAGTTTGAGGACATAAAAATAATGCTTCCAATGTGCGTGGTGTCTTAAAAGTCATGATCACTAGTAGTCTGAAGTGTGTTTTCTTTTCGTAGAAAAAAAAAGTAACTCCGAACACGCTGCACGCAGTTCGAGCTCCAGCCAGGCGGCCGCCTTAAGAGGGCGTGGTACATAATTCAACGCTAGACGTATTAATCTATAACTGTAGGTTTCTTGAGGCCAATTTGCAAAAATTAAACAATAGCAATCCTAGACAACAGTTTTAGCTAATGTTTCAAACAAAATTGTTTCCAGTGTTACGAACTTCTGAGGCGCTATCTCTGACGCCGGAACCTCCTGCATTTAACTGTGGCGCATAAGAGATCACGCGTAACGAATTAGTAATTCTGGATAAATTTTTACTCATAAAGTTGGCAAATACCATTATCTAGGATTGTCATTGAGTATTTTATCTAAGCGTATAAATCAATTAATGTTTTCAGCGTTTATTTATCTACCACTCATTAAGGGCGCGGTTACCGCAATTTTCACCATCATTATTTTATTTTTTATTTGTACCAGATATTTTTTTTTCTTATTTTAGACACAAAATGTGACAAAATTTGGCTCTTATGAAATTTTTTTATCAGTCATAGTTTTCGCGTTATGGCTTGTTAAAGTCATATTTTGCATGTTTCCGTTTTAACGACTTCACTAAAACCAACTGATAAACCAAACTAACAAAAATCACAGCGGATAAGACATTGCAGGCTACAATGACATGCTCATGAAATTAAATAATAAAAATATCTGTATTTAAAAAATAATTATTGAATTTTTTAAAGTTTTATTTTCAGTTTCAACTTTTTTTTTTTAATTTTAAAATTTTGTATTCTTTAATTTTATGACCATGTCATTGTAGCCTGCAATGTCTTTATCTACTGTGATTTTTTTTTAGTTTGGTATATCAGTTTGTTTTAGTGTAGTCGTTAAAACGGAAACATGGAAAATATTACTTTAACAAGCCATTACGCGAAAACTATGAGAGATAAAATAATGACATAAGAGCCCAATTTAGTTACATTTTGTGCCTAAAATAAGGAAAAAAATATCTGATACAAATAAAAAATTAAAAATGGTGATGAAAATTGCGGTAGACCGCGCCCTTAAGGAGGATACTGTACAGTGTAACAGTTCAAAGAAAAGTTAAAACAGAAACAACATCCCGTCTGACAGAACTCACTGATAATAACTCACATCACAAAAAACTTAGGTTTCAAAGTAATATTCGAAAACACATCAGTGCAGCGTTTAGCGTACTGAGGCACTTGTGCAAGGTGTAGTTGTTCGATTCCAACTCACGCCGTAAATACTCACTGCGTTAATTAGCTTCTATGTAGTGAGACAAAAATAAAAGGAAATTTGCTGTAAATTCAACCCAATTTTCTAAACTTTATTAATAAGAAGTAAAATCTATTGTTTTCAGCTTGAGGACAGTTTCCATATTTCGTAAAGTTGTGTGTGACCGACCGTTTCTAATGACAAAGTTGTCGACGAGACGTGAAGCTTGCTTACCGCCACTGTCTTAATTCATAGAGAAATATTTCATACATCTACTTTTTTTATTTTTTAGTGTAGCGTGAGAGCTGTGTACCGTACAAAACATTAAATGAATCTGGGTTCGTGCTGATTGGATTTTTTCCCAAGAGTTAATGTTTACAAATGTTGCTCCATTGCCTTAAGGCGGCCGCCTGGCTGGCAGTCAAACTGCGTGCAGCGTGTTCGGAGTTACCTTTTCCTCAAATACAGTAATCGTGAATCTTCAGTGCTTATCTACGAAAAGAAAACACACTTCTGAATACTTGCGAATATGAATTTTAAGACACTACGCTCATGAAAGTTCTATTTTAGAGCATTCAAACTTGGCTCAAAACGTCTTTTTTTTATTCAAACGGTTTAGTTCTAAAGATATACGTACCGGATGTGTTCGAGATTGAGATCTACGTACACATTGGACTTTACTACAGTGACTGGTTCAATAAAATGAAAGGGACACCGCTTAAACTAGCACAGTAAAAACGTTATGACGGGGACACTGCACGTGTGTTTACGACTGTGGGCGTAGAGGTGATATCACAATACATTTGCCGGCTCACGTCGCCCGTAGTGCCTCATAGCATTTTTCCTCACACACGCAAACACACTTCACAAACCGGCTGCTGCCTTAAGGCCTTGTTACGGAGTTTTGCAGTGATTTCGAAAATATTTTTTTTATTACTACCTAATACTCATATCAAAATTTCGCTGCACAGTTTTGACACTTATATGTTATAATTTATGGCTGAATTTTTTGTAGAATTATACTGAACGGTTTTTTAGATTTCATTACCCAAAGTAGCTTACCACGTTTTTCGTCGTGAAAATAAGCAAAAATGAAGGAAATTATATTTTTGCTGGCGAATGGTACATTACTTTTAAAAAAACGCGCCCACAGTATCGTGCATCGTACGATTGCATATTGACTCAAAATTTTTCAAAACTTTTGGTTAAAAAATATTTGAGTTATTGACACCAGTCTTAAAAAAATTCGGGAACTAGCCCGTAAGGGGCCTCAATACCTATACTTCAAACACGTTGCAGCGAGTAACGGCTATTCTTTTTTGTAAGAAACTATTTAACTCAAAATACATTTGTATACCTACGAAAAGGATACACACTTCTAACTATGTCGTTATAGTTTTAAAAATTTGGCACGTTAATTAGAAACATTATTTTTGGGCCCCTCAAAATGGCCAAAAATGGGTTTTCCAGACTGCCGTATATGGAGTAATAACAACTGGATTCGAGAAACACAACTGTAGAAACAAGCGTTAACTATACTTCCCACAAATAAAATAATGTGGTCACCGCTTAAAGTCCAACAGGAAAAAACCAACGACTAAAAATCTGGGCATAAAGGAGAAACGCTTGTTGACGCACGAGCCAGCCTAGCTCTTATCACCTGCCTTTATCCGTACCTCAAACGCGACATCTAGCACCAGCTGTACAAGGCACTTAAGTGTAGACGACCACCCAAAGTTACTTACAACTTTGGGTGGCTTTGCATGTAATCGTGTCGTAGCCGGGCAACGGGACACGACCAAGGTGACGGTTACGAATGCCAGTATTATTAGCCAGTTCTTGATGGTATATCTCTTCTCACAAAGTTCTCGACAAGGTCGAAGGAACCCGGGGAGGTAGGTCATGCCATTTCGGCCGAGGTAATTATTTCCTAAACATTCATATTGATACCGCATATACCAAAAATTATCACAAAATTAAGTTTTTAACGTAGCAAATTCATCATCTGATTTTGAGCACAAAATTTTTAAGCATTTTAAACTAATAATTTCTACCATAGTAATGTTATGCCAATTTCAAGACCAAAATACGCACAAAAATGTTACCTCTTAAGGTTAATTTTCGTACTATTCTTACAGCAGCTTCTGATATTAAGAGTTACGTTTGTAAAACCGACAGGCCACAACTTCACGAGCCGTTAAGGGCGTTCAAGTGGGGAAAAATTCATAATTTTATATTTGTATAAAATAGTGTTAGTTTTGTAGACATTACTTCAGAGAACATTAATATCTAACGGAAAAAAAATAGCTCATCTAGTTTTCCCGTAATGTCACTTCAAAGTCAAAATTTGCATATTTTTACTTCATACAAAACTTGAAAACCAGTAAATATAAT